>CAXHSM010001677.1:0-19073 GCA_964019185.1 Maratus speculifer
TTTTTTTACTTTCTTTTATATTAATTAATTAATTTTATATTAATTATTCATTCGAATCATTTTAATACACAAGCAGCAAATACTATTTACACTCATCACCATCCGATTTTAAAATTTGCTAAATAAACTGATTAACATATGACTTTGTGTTTTCACCTAATCCATCAATCTATATCAAATCTTATTTCGTAGGTCCTTAATTGGTTTCTTAATTAGCCTCGAAGTGCTTTTATTTTTCATCTAATTTCTGCTTCGTAAGCTGGTTTTATATATATAATTTGACATGTAGATTCAATGACATTGCCTTAATGATGATGATAATAATTGACAATATAAATACCACTATCTTATTTTATCACCAGCGTATCAGTTACAACAAACTACCTTGGGATGAAAAAAGACAAGTGACGTAGCAATTCGACAATTATGGGAAGGGATTCGAGAATCGTTTTCAAATAAATTGAAAAATTAGGGTTATCAATAGTTCATGAAATATTTATAAGTTTAATTCATCGTTCAAAGTAATATTTACTACAATTATCACAAAATTGATTTTTTAATTATTTTAGATTTAAGAAATTGAATTCTTTAGAGTTGCGATTATCAAGTTAATGAGGCAATGTTGGATTGTGGAGGCAGATGCCCCTCCCTTAATTTCTCTATCATATAATAAAAAACTTTTCACAGAAAATAAAGTGTTACAACATCAGTGTAGAGCATGTAATCATATTTCTCGTTATAATTCATAAGAATTCCCCTTAACAGATCAATAATTTTGAAAAAAAAAAAAAAAAAAGTTCAAAAAATGCCTAATTTTTCATGCTTTTTACAGAATTTTAAATTTTTTATGATCAGTTTTTCAAAACAGAAATTTTTGCCTGATTGAATCAGAAAAATGCTCGGATTAAATAATGCAAAATTTACAGTAAAAATTTACTGGTGATAATAATAAATCATAATTGGGATATGGATGCCCATACATGGTACGGAGAAATCATGATTGGCAAAAACACATTGCCCATATATCATACGCAAATCAGGGAAGCTTTTAAACCACCCGAAACTACTTTTGATATAAAATCTTGCGGAAGCTAATTCTGATGCAAAAGAAATGAAATTATGAGTTGAAAGTTTTAAAAATCAAATAAATTAAGTTCAAAATAAAAATTCAACTTGCAAGATTATGACGCCCAAGATTAGCAGATTTGCTAATTAGAAATGCACAAGGCAGACCAAGATATTGTTACGGTACTAAAGGAGCTCATCATTTTCCATATTTTATTTTTCTTGTATTACATAAATTAGGTTAAGCCTCTAAAAATACACCGGAAGTGGTATTAATATTTGGTATCACTTCCGGCAGACATAGCTCATTAGATTTTCCTATTTCTATTTATACATAAAATATAGGTTTTTTTTTTTTTTTTTTTTTTTTTTTTTCTTATATCTGATAGCATAAGGGATTATATCGTTGCCTCCTCGACTATGACTGCCGGCGAAATCCGGAAATTTATTTATAAACGCATTCGTAGTAAAATATTTAATTTTATCAAAGAAAATACGCATTTAATTTTTCCTATGACATCGTTTTCACCTACTAAAGCTCTCTGATATTAGTATCTCTATTTCAATATCAGCGAAATGAAAACAATATTAATATATAACAGTTATATGAATAAAAATGAGTTATTTTAAATCGTGACGGCATTCTCTGTTCAGAATTTTTAAAAAAGATATTTTATATATTGTGATACAAAAATAGCATCTGTAATGGTATGATAATTCCCATTGTTTCCTTTTTCTCTTCAACAATGGAAGTAATATAACGACTTGATTGCCACCAATGTGAAGAAGTTTCATAAATGACTTTTAAAATTAAAATTAAAATTAAAACATGAAAATGAGATGAAAGTGTATAAAATATTAAGAAAATGAATAAAATATGAAAATGCATCCATTTGAATGGGATAGGCTTGAGCCCCTTCCCACATTTTCCTAATGAATAAATTTTATATCAAAGTTGCCGCATCAAGAATTTTTTAATAAATATTAAAAATTAAATATTTGGTAAAATACTGTTTCCTTTTAAACTGTGCTGTAGCTTATTTTAAAATTTTATTACCTGTATGTTTTAGAAAAAGTGTCAGAATTAAATTTTTATATCAATTAAATTTATTAATTCAAATATTTATTTACATATTGTTAGTAAAAATACTGTTAGTAAAGTTACAAAACCTAGATCACATTTGATAAGAAATATTATATATATATCATCATCATCATCATCACCATCAACTACTTTCTATCCACAGCTGGATGTGGGTCTATATATATATTTCTTGGGAATTGACAGTCAAAAATATAATTAATATCAATATTTTATTTTAAAATTTAAAACATGTTAATAATTGATTATTAATTGGAGATTATAAGAGATATATTTTTTAAATTTTTATCAGCTTTTAACACGTTCGCTGCCGCTTACGTAAAGATGTGATGATAGTTAATGCCGCACTGTAGAAGTTAGTTTTTCCCAGAAGCCGATTTACTTTTTATAACAAAGAGTCAGTGAAAGATTTTCCCGCGTCAGCGCGTGACTGGTTATTGAGACATAACGCCACATCACGCGCTGGCGCGTGTGTGGCCCCTTAACGTTGGCGCCATATCACGCGATGGCGCGTGAGCGGCAGCGATTCTGTTAACTGATTTTAAAATTTCCTAAGCTTTTTTTTAAAAAAGAATTTCCGAAATAAATTTTGGTATCAATTAAATTTATTAATATATATAATATATGTATGTACTGAACCCCCACAAATAAACAAAACATTTTATATTAAACTTTTATGTTTTTAACTAAAGGAGCTTTTTTAAATAAAGAACAACATTAGTGTCATCAAGACTTTTTTTTTTATTGTGTTATGTGATATTAACTTCCATCTTTAAAAGATCAATTTTATTAAATGGCTTTATCTAACAACGAATAACTCTGTTCTTCTCCGATAAAAAGGAACTATTATTCTTGAATGCACAATCCATTTTTCAAAAAATATTCAATGCTATGTAAATGACAGAAAGAAAAAAATAATAGCATATAATATTTCGTAAAAGGAAAATACAGCTGTTCATATCATACAGATCAGACATCAATCAAGAAAAAAAAAAGATGAAAACATCTGGAAAGACATTCATTTCTTGAAAACTGTAAACTATGTCAGAAATTATTCATTGTTACATAGAACTGATGTAGGTGGTATGACGAAATAAAGGCTCGCAAATGCATCCTATGTGAACATTACCCGGAATTATGAAATAAAACACAAAAATTTAATTTATTCATCAAAATACAATTTGTTGACTTTAAAGTAGACCTCATCGAGTTCAATACATCTATATGCCAGCACAGGGTCCTGCCCTTCATGCATTTTTTGTAGACAAATTGGGGTATAGCCAAGGGTGGGGATTTCAGAAAATCTTGCCATCTAAGGATATATTTTACTAGTTAGAAAAATGGAATGTACAACTAAAAATTGCTGTAAAAATCTACGCGACTACAAAAATAGATAATTACTATCATTACTATACATTTTCATTTTTTCCCCTATAAATATAAGAAATGTATACAACAACAGAAAAGTTGAATATATAGGATAGAATTTAGTTCTGTGCTTGCATTATAATCAGGTCCGTAGATAAGGGGGCATTATGGGCGGCTCAGCGCCTCCCCCCCCAAAAAAAAAAAAAAAAAAAAAAAATATTTTTTTTGAGCCTTCTTGGAAAAGATTCCAAGGTCACTCAAAGAATTTCTGTTCTGTAAATCCAAATGAAATTCTGTTCAAAAAACTAATTTTATTTTGAGACCCATTCAGAGTTTTGCAAAATTACTAAATTGTATCTAAAATAAGTGTTTCAACACCTCCCTAATCCTATTGGTACATATGAAGCTAGCATGATGTTTACTTTAGCACCAGTTATACACTCAAAGTTTTCATCATCATATAGTTTTCTTAGCATAAAATGAAGTTTATACAGCAGTTTAGTAAGAAACATAGTACCTACAATTTGAATAAGTACTAATTTATCTTTCTGCGTCAGAGAGAGAGAGAAAAAAATATATCAGCCCCCCCCCCCGCTAAATTGACCCTCCCCCCCCCCTATAGTTCACTTCTAGCTACGGCCCTGATTATAGTAATTTGAAAAGTTGCAAAATATAGCTAACGAATAAAAAAAGTTTTCGGCATATCTCTATACAGAGTGCAGTTTTTCAAGGACTATCTAAAAATTCACTAACCCTGCAGAAAATACACTCGCCAGTGGCGAGTAAAATAATATATCTCTCCATCCCAGGGCACAGCCTTTAGTTCCTCCAGCGACTTTTCTTTTGTGCCCTCAATTGACTCAAAACGCCTTCTCCTCGACGTGGTAATTTTAGCTTCAGAAACAGGAAGAAGGCACACATGGTTGTATCAGGCGAACATGGCGTTTGTTTGTTCGATGACAATTATTGCGTTTTTGACCAAACACTCTTTGTACAACGATGGCGCAAAATTCAGATATTCCGAAACCAACTGTGCAGCTCACATCCAAAATATTAGTTGCAGCATTATGAACGGATTAAGAAAAAAAGTTTACCTCATGAGCCAACTTTCTAAGATTCTTATGAAGAATTTCGAGCAATAGCTTATTGGTTTTGTTGATGTGTGAGTAGTTAGAAAATGAAACAGAAAATCAACTATCATTTCTCTGGACTTTTTGAATGAATTATACCATTCACATGGCTATATTTTCGACATGCACGACTAACCTTAAGTCTTCTGCAACATTTTCAATGATTCGGCACACGACATGTTGTTTGAAACACTAAATCAAACTTTTTATTAAACTTTTACATTGTAAAAATCGCAGAGCACTCTAAATTATATCAAAAAAAAAAAAAAAAAAAAACTGCTATAAACACATTAAGGCATTGATGGTGCTCAAACGCCCCGTTGAAACTCTTCACAGTAGTACAAAACGGCTGGGAAAAAATCGTTGTAATATCTCTCATGCGAGTTTTTTAAAGTGATAAATTTCGCGAACTTTTTACACAGAATGTATAATAATCACATTTAACAAATTTAATCCGTTCGGGTCTGAGGTACTATTACTAGTACATATCCTTTCTTTGAGAATTAAAACATAACATTAGATGCAGGTCATGCTGTTTCGGTGCATTAACACTGTCCCAATGTACCCCGTGCAAGGGCATTTTGAGTAGTGGATCAAAACAGCAATGCCTTCCTACGAAGGCTATCACCGCGCATGCGCTATCCCAATTTCGTTTAGAACTTCGGATGGCTAACTTTTGGCGAGGGAGCTAAAAAATTATTTTTAAATCGAAAAATCCGGAGCTAAAAAAATCTGCATAAATCGAAAAATCGGGAGCTAAAAAAATCTACATAAATCGAAATATCCGGAACTAAAAATTTTGAATAAATCGATAAATCTGGAGCTAAAGATTTTGAATAAATCGGAAACTCCGGAGATAAAAATTTTATATAAATCGAAAAATCCGGAGTTAAAAATGTTGTATAAATCGACATTAAATGAGCATTCGCAGTAAATCTCCATAGGGAGGCTTTGCAGTTTCGATCCGCCTACGGGCATTTTGGGACAATATTTGTCATTATATTATTTAAATAAATAAAAATTAATTATTTAATTTTTCAGTTTGGTTTGGGGTTTTAAAGCTTACCGAAACTACGGACTACACAATAGTGATTTAATTTATTTGAACTAAATCATAAGAGCTGAAATGCATGAGAGTAATTAAAAAGTGTCCTTCTCCCAAGCACGTGTCTATTTTCTGTTCGAAATGCGCGCATTAATGGTTTATAATCCATAAATGAGAATAAATATCTTGCTTCGAATATATTCCAAAAATATTTTATATCAGTATCAATATGTATTGCAAATAATTTTCTGTCGTATCTCGTATACACTGTTAGGCACGTTCAGTCTGGGTAAGTTTTGGAGAAAAAAGGAAAGAAGCGGCATCCGTTTTAAATTATTTGCAATAACACTCAATTTATTGTAAAATCTGAAGCATCTTACTTGAAAACTAATTTAGGTTTCGAATGTGTCAAAGGCTGCGAATGCATTTAAATTCCCTACATCTTTAAATTCCTTTTCAACTTTACATGACCACTCAATATTCGGTTTGTCGCTTTTATTATTTCTATCGAATAGCTGTTAAAGTTTGATATTTAAATATTGCATTCAGTAAAAACTTACAGACGAAATTTTACAATCCGTAAAACTTTGAAGCTCATCGTTTTATGTTGTGGTTAGTCTAATGTGGATGTAACATTGCAAGGTAAGGTTTAGTTCCCCTCTTAAAAATACGATGGCATAAGTATTTATTTATCTTAGCTACTCTAGCACGAAAAAAAAAAAAAAAAAAAAAAAAAAAATAATTGTAATTTAAGAAATTACCCCAACCATTTGAAAAATGTTTCACTCGATACATTCATCTATCATTTTAAGCTAAATACCAGTTGTTTTATTGTGTATTATCCGTGCCACTGCTATAAATGACTTTATACATGCTGCAATTTGAAGGTACGGTTCGTTTAAGTTATATCACTCTATTGTCGCCAAGCATAAAAGTTGGCGACGAAAGAAACATTTCAAACTATTTAACATTGTTGGTGCAAAAGTAATCATTATTAAAATACAGCTTTGGCATATACTGTTATACTTGTAAGACTTTGGCATATATTGTTTGATTTTACAGAGCAGAATTTTGGTGATGGAGGTTTTAAACCAAAATCGATCGCAGCACATGCATCTGTGAATGGGTCCATCAGACATCGAATCAAAAAAGTTTTTTCCCAGTTTTTCCCAAGCCGATTGCTTTTTAGTTTTCTTTTTAGGTGGTGGAAAATCAAGAGTAATAGCTATAACATTTTCCGGCTTGTTAGAATCACTATTGGCACTCAAATTTTCCTGGTTAGAACCGACCGATAGTAAAACGCCATGGCTAGTGGATTGGTCGCCCTGGCGACATGATGTTTTACAATTAATCGGTTCGGCATTAAATTGCTTCCTTTTTCGTGATCGCCTTTCAACACGTAATTGGTTTTCAGCGGCTCAATAATCTTTTGATTTTATCATTTTCTGCATTGAAAGACGTTTTTGCGCCAAACCAAATACAGTATTACTCAGTTATCCCGTCGACCAATTTCGCCAAATGATACGAATCGCCAAACTAATAAGCAACTTATACATGTTGACTGTGTTTAATATCATTGAATGCGATATTCACGTTCATTCATTTCTTTGGCTTCGGCTTTTTCCGTATCTGTTAATTTCCGTCTACCCATTTTTAAATTTGTTAGTTTTCTCCTTTATTACAATGATTTTAACCATTTTAATTTACTATTCAAATAAAAATTCTTCTAAAAGTAAAGAATTTAATTTAAATTCAAATAAAAATTCTTCTAAAAATAAAGAATTTAATTTAAATTCAAAAGTGGTAACATCATTCAAAAGTGGTAACATCATTCAAAAGTGGTAACATCATCGGGTCCATTCTCCCGAAAACAACAACCATTTTTCAAATGGTTAAAAAAACTCATAAGGCTATTTTTATATATTCTTTTTAGATTTACAATTTGCTATTATTTGAAGATAATACTTACTTTTCTATAAAAGTACAAATATCATAGAAAAAGGAAACAGAGAGAGAATAGAAAAATTTTAATATGTTTTACATCCCTTAAAGAGCAAGCAATAATGTCTCCGTAATATTGAATTCTCACCGGAAAAATCGAAAAATTTTGTTTTAAAATAAGAAAAGGCAAATTTTCAACATTTTCCGCCAATGTTAAAAACATAAAATTTCATTAAAAGTTGGTGAGAATCTCATTTAAATTAGGTGGGAAAAAATATCTCACCGCCCCTCAAGGGTTTAAGATAGAAAGCATTTGTCCTATATTTGTATATTTTCCTGCTATATAATATTCTGTTAGTTCTTAGTTTTTAGGAGAAATGTTTGGGAAGAGTTCTTACCATTTGATTCGGATGAAATCCTTTCGAAACTCGTTTATCGTTAGAAGACGATTCTTAAAGAAATAATAATAATTATTTAAATCCAGTACGTGCTCGTAATTCTTTAAATATGCTTTTTAAAAATGAAAATTTTTTTCAATTTTTTTTTCCGCTGGTCTCCGAAGTAGATTACACAAATTAATTATATCATTAAAATTACATATGAAAAATGTATGGTATGTAAACTTTAGTATATAAAGTAAATTATATCTTTTTTCTTTATATTTTAATCATCTTTTCTAGTTTACGATAACAATAGCTTCAGCAGACGATTTAAATTTAAAAACAGGTCAGATTGATTCCAAAGATAGACTCAAATTACATAAACCTTTATTGTAATAAAACTTGTTGTACTCTGTTTTTGTTGCCAAAGGCGTGCTGTAAAAATGAAAATAAAACTAAAAGAAAGAGAAAATTTTATCTGTAGATGATTCTTTAAAGATAAACTGTTCGGAACTTATAACCAAATAAGTTAAGTTTCAATTTGCGGTAACCCCGTCCGCAAAGCATTCGCATATTCTTGCAGCTCAATGATTTGGGTCATAACCATTGACCGCCGTAGATACGTTTTCTTACCTTGTTTCCTATTATAGTAATCTAAGAATTCCGCGTTGTTCTTTTTTAATTCATCTGTTATGACGACGGAATTAATTGCCTCGGGGGTTTTGCATACTCTCTCTTTATGTATAAAAAAAGAAGATAATAAAAAAAGGGGGAAAAGAAAAGTTGCTTTGCGTGTGGATAATCTTCCACTTCTTCCACAGACTTGTTTTTATGTAGCTCAGTTTCCGATAAACTTTTAGAGACACAGTTTTATAGTATGCTGGAAAGGGGAAAAAAATTAGATAACAGGTTGTCATTTTTTTCTTTATTTATTTTTAATTTATAAATGACACTTTGTTTGCATTCAGATGGGAAAATTCATGTCCTATTTAATGGATGGATGTTTCATATACAGTCGAGTCTCTATATAACGAAATGCATCGTTCTAGTAAAAAATTCGTTATATAGAGAAATTCGATGTATAGAAAATGATGTTAAAAACCGTATTTAATGTGTAAATTTTGAACAAATATTATTTTTGATGTTTTTATTTAAGAATTTGAAATGTTTAAAAGTTTATATTAACATTCTATTTCTTAATTATTTAAGCAGTTTCAAAAAAGAGAACAGACATTTATTTGAAAGCTTAATGAAAATCAAATAAGTAAGGCTTGCATTAATTTCAGACGAAGAAATCTGTAATTTTTTGTTGTTTTGATTTTAAAATTGTTACGCTCTCAAAAAAATGCTCAAATTTTAGCAACGAATGAAAAATTGTAGTTAACATTTTCCTCCATTTGAAGGCCTCTCTTGTGTGCCTCTCATTGATTCCTTTCTTATATGTGTAACAATCTAATTGACTCTGGTTTGAAAAGGATGTTGAAAGGTGTGTGGGAGATGGGATGAATTCGTTGAATTTAAAGAACAAGGACAGAAGTAATATAAAAAATCTCAGCACTGAACGATAAATCAAAAATAAGTGATGGAAAATTGATTCCAAATGATTTCGAAGCTTTTTTATAAAACTGAATAAATTAAGACCAATTTATGAAAAAATTCGTTATATGGAGATAGATATTTCGCTATATAGAGACTGTTTTTAATGTAATCATGCGAAAAAGGGACCGTTCCTACAAAAAATTCATTATATAGAGAAATTCGATGTATGGAATTTCGTTATAGAGAGACTCGACTGTAATTTTAATAGTTGCAAAATTAGTTAAAAAAATAAGTATATAAGTGAAATATTAATAAATATAAACTCTAAACAAAATGTTCGAAAGCGATATGTATTTTCTTTTTAATCGAAACAAAATCGTAAAAATTGCAAAAATTTTTCACCAAAGCAGTAAAACCTCCCCTTACCGGTAATACATTCCGTTTCACACAAGTATTTTTAAAAGATGGAGTTAATCCTATTTCCTATTCTTTTCTAGCCCGGTGAAGCCAATTTAAAGATTTTCAACAAAAATTAAACATAAATTTAGTTTATGCACTCTAGGTTAACAGTTCACGGTTGCTTGTTTTTTAGTTTCTGACTATTTTATCGCTCAAATGCCACTAAATACCTGATTGACACACAAGAAAAACTGAAAATCCTTGTGTGATTTTATAACTCAAGGCTTGACAAATGTTTGATCGTTAAAACATAAACAGCTGAATTATGTTATTAAAATGAAAATCCTACATGAATAACAAAATAGTATGGTTTGAAAAAATAGTAGCTCAAGTTTTTTTTTTTTTTTTTTTTTTTTTTTTTTAAGTGTGTATAACATAAAAGTTGTACCATGTTTTGCCGAGAGAGGAGAACCGAATATCATCGAACTTGTTTGTAGTGATTTCCGATGTAACAAGACAGACTTTAACGAGAACAAGTCGGAAACAGTGCGTCAAGCATAGCAAATAAGGTGCGTTGATGTTAACGAAGTTTTAAAAATATTCAGATCTCGGCATAATAGTATACAGTATTTCGGATATAATATAATAGCCAAAATCTTTGTGTGTCTGTAAATACTATCTAATTCATATTATATATGAATAAATTTGTAGTAAAACTCAAAAGTGTATTCAATTTCATAAAATCTGAAATAACTTAATATAACTAAAACGTTATTTTGTGAAATAAATAAACAGAGTCAATTTACTTATTTGATCCATTGCGTTATTTCGGGCAGTTTATTAGACAGACACGTACGACGTTTCATTTCATTTCATTTATTTTATTTTATTTTATTTTTAGAAAATATGTTGTGATTTTCTTTTGTTTTTTAACTATTTATCGTTTTATTGCTGTTTTATCACGCCATCTTTTTAAATAACAACACATCTGATGTTGTTGCATCTTCTTATATAATAATATATCGAGAAGTGCCGCATCTAAGATGATATAGCTTTGATTTTAACTAAGAAATTATCTCTTTGCCATTACAGCGACTTTTAATTTTGTTTTATTATTATTATTATTCAGTCTGCTTCGAATGCGGTCTCATTCAACATTTTTATTACAACGATGTTCTAAATTATGATCACATCTTTTCATCAAACAAATTTCACTATAAGTTTCCCGGTTATTTTAAAATTTTTGCGGAACTCCGATTATCCGAAAATTTCTATGGAGCTCCGGTTAACCGAACCGAAAATGCTTTGGTCCCTTGCTTTTCGGATAATCGAGGTTTTACTGTATTTATGGTGAAATGTATACTTCTACAAAATTTCAAATCTCTATAATGATAATAAAAAAATAAGTACACAAATACCACTTGGTACATTTTAACGATTACGCAAGCAAAGCCTCGGGTTTTGCTAGTAGCTAATGCATGAAAAGATGTTATTGTAAACAGGCAAATGAAGTCTGGAGTTTAAAAAAAAAAAATTAAATGCATATTTCTACAAAATTTCAAATTTCTATAATGATAATAAAAAAAATAAGCATACAAATACCACTTGGTACATTTTAACGATTACACAAGCAAAGTCTCGGGTTTTGCTTGTAGCTAATATATGAAAAGATGTTATCGTAAACAGGCAAATAAAGTCTGGAGTTAAAAAAATAAATAAATAAAAAAAATAAATGCTTATTTCTACAAAATTGCAAATTTCTATAATGATAATAAAAAAAATAAGCATACAAATACCACTTGGTACATTTTAAGATTACGCAAGCAAAGCCTCGGATTTTGCTAGTAGCTAATATATGAAAAGATGTTATTGTAAACAGGCAAATGAAGTCTGGAATTAAAAAAAAAAAAAAAAAAAACATTTAAATGCATATTTCTACAAAATTTCAAATTTCTATAATGATAATAAAAAAAAAATAAGCATACAAATACCACTTGGTACATTTTAACGATTACACAAGCAAAGTCTCGGGTTTTGCTTGTAGCTAATATATGAAAAGATGTTATTGTAAACAGGCAAATGAAGTCTGGAGTTTAAAAAAAAAAAAAAAAAAACAAATGCATATTTCTACAAAATTTCAAATTTCTATAATCATAAAAAAAAAAAAAATAAGCACACAAATACCACTTGGTACATTTTAACGATTATGCAAGCAAAGCCTCGGATTTTGCTAGTAGCTTATATATGAAAAGATGTTATTGTAAACAGGCAAATGAAGTCTGGAATTTTAAAAAACAATTAAATGCATATTTATACAAAATTTCAAATTTCTATAATGATAATAAAAAAAATAAGCACACAAATACCACTTGGTACGTTTTAACGATTACGCAAGCAAAGCCTCGGGTTTTGCTAGTAGCTAATGCATGAAAAGATGTTATTGTAAACAGGCAAATGAAGTCTGGAATTTAAAAAAAAAAAAAAAAAAACAATTAAATGCATATTTCTACAAAATTTCTAATTTCTATAATGATAATAAAAAAATAAGCATACAAATACCACTTGGTACATTTTAACGATTACACAAGCAATGTCTCGGGTTTTGCTTGTAGCTAATATATGAAAAGATGTTATTGTAAACAGGCAAATGAAGTCTGGAGTTAAAAAAAAAAAAAAAAAAAAAAACAATTAAATGCATATTTCTACAAAATTTCAAATTTCTGTAATGATAATAAAAAAAAAAAAAAAAAAAAAAAAAAAATAAGCATACAAATACCACTTGGTACATTTTAACGATTACACAAGCAAAGTCTCGGGTTTTGCTAGTAGCTTATATATCAAAAGATGTTATTGTAAACAGGCAAATGAAGTCTGGAATTTTAAAAAACAATTAAATGCATATTTCTACAAAATTTCAAATTTCTATAATGATAATTAAAAAAAAATAAGCATACAAATACCACTTGGTACATTTTAACAATTACGCAAGCAAAGCCTCGGGTTTTGCTAGTAGCTAATATATGAAAAGATGTTATTGTAAACAGGCAAATGAAGTCTGGAATTTTAAAAAACAATTAAATGCATATTTCTACAAAATTTCAAATTTCTATAATGATAATTAAAAAAAAATAAGCATACAAATACCACTTGGTACATTTTAACAATTACGCAAGCAAAGCCTCGGGTTTTGCTAGTAGCTAATATATGAAAAGATGTTATTGTAAACAGGCAAATGAAGTCTGGAGTTAAAAAAAAAAAAAAAAAACAATTAAATGCATATTTTTACAAAATTTCAAATTTCTATAATTACAATAAAAAAATAAGCATACAAATACCACTTGGTACATTTTAACGATTACGCAAGCAAAGTCTTGGGTTTGGCTAGTAGCTAATATATGAAAAGATGTTATTGTAAACAGGCAAATAAAGTCTGGAATTAAAAAAAAAAAAAAGGAAAAAAAAGAAAAAAAAAGAGAAAAAAAAGATAAATGCATATTTCTACAAAATTTCAAATTTCTATAATGATAATAATAAAAATAAGTTGGAAATTGCACGTGAACGTAGCAAATGAGGTGCGTTCGTACGATAACGAAGTTTTAAAAATATTCAGATCTTGCTGATATAGTAGAGCGTACTCCGGATACAGTATAGTAGTCGAAATCTTTACGTTTCCTGTAAATATGCAGGAAGTAATTTTTATTACACCTCAGCAACGTATATCTTATTCATAAAATGTGAAATAGTTGAATATAAATAAAACACGCCCCAAACAATGTTTCCCCGTATAGCATTATATAGTGGAATACTTTTGTGTGGCCCTGTAATTTAATAATAAAAATTCTTTGCATCACAGATTGTACAGAATGCATATTTTAGTATATATTTCTTAGATTCATGCCAATTCTATTATGTTCGAATGAGTGTAACATCATTAAAATGCATTTGAAACTTTTTCCCCATTGACCGTAATGTTGCGGAATCCTTTTGATTGTCCCTGTAATTGATCTATGCATCCGATTTTCATAACATTTGAAATGACTCGACAAAATTACGCAATAATTATATGTTTTAAATTTCAAACGATTAAAATGCATTTAAAACTTTTTTCCCTATTGACCGTAATGTAACGGAATCCTTTTGAATGTCCCTGTAATTGATCTATCCATCCGATTTTCATAAAATTTGAAATGACTCGACAAAATTATGTTGTAATTATATATTTTAAATTTCAAACGATTCGGTTGGATAGTTTTTGCGTTGTTATATGCGGACAGACGGACGGACAGAAGGACGGACTGAGCGACAACAATAGGTGCTACGTATTTACATAATTACGAACGCATCTAAAAAATAAGCATACAAATACCACTTGGTACATTTTAACAATTACGCAAGCAAAGCCTCCGGTTTTGCTAGTATTTGAAAAGATGTTATTGTAATCAGGCGAATGTAGTCTGTAGATTAAAAAAAAAAAAAAAAAAAATCAAATGTAAGTAGAGTTTTAAAAAGAAAATTGTAGAGTAAAAAGGATAAAAGAAATGAGTGTTACACCCGCATCAATTAGTATGTTAGCAGAACTTTTCTTTCAAGCAGATCCACCCTTCTCTCGAATCTTTTACGAGACCTGAAATTATCAAAGAAAATCTCCAGAGGCGAGTAAACTAGAACCGGAGTTAAGGGCGACTGAATAGTGCGGTTGGTTGCAGGCTTTTAAAAAAGATGTCAACTCAAGATAAAAGCTTTTTGAAAAGTATTATCATAGTGGAAAAATAAAGAAATGAATATTATGCATGCTTCATTTTCTGGTAAAAGGAATATTGTAATTTTCTGTATAACGGTATTATCAGTCGACTATAATTTTCAAACTTTTTTTTAAAATAAAATTAAAAATAAAGAGATAACGGGACGTAATAATAATAAGTGGAACCCCGTATAATGCTTTAGACATGGGTTATGTTATAATATTACAAAAGCACTTATAGAAAAAAATGCATTGGGGGTATTATTATGAGGAAAGCTATGTTAAAGCATCCATCACGCGACAAGGCAAGTTACAGTCTATTTATTTCGAAGATTGAAACTGTTAACTGTTAACTGTTAGCTTTGATAATTTAAATGTATAACCAAAGATCATTGGTTCCAGAGTTTAACCCTTTATGTACCAACGGTTCTTTAACCTCTTAACTGATTTGCCCGTACGCCGTTCGGGCAAGACGAATTTGCTTAATTCATCATTTAAAGATTTTTCATACCACTATTTTTAAAAAATTTAATAATAATAATTTCATACTATTTAAAGGCGGAAATGGTTAGACTAAATGTTACGAATATTTTATTTATAAAATTGTGGTGTGAATCCGTTATTATCAATTTATTGAACGGAAAAAAAGGAACCAGTTAAGGGGTTAACCCTTTATCTATCGCATTATGAATAATGAAAATTTTACATTCTAAAATATTTTACGCAAATTGTTCAAACTAAATTCAAATATTTACATAATAATTTAATAAACGCTTGAAGGATTTTAGAAGAATTGAAGGATTAATTAAATTTGAATTTACGGGGATTTTGTGCAATTTTTATAATTTCACACAAAACTTTTATTTTTAAATATTTTCTTAGTATTTTGTAGAATTATAAAATGTACAAATATGATGTTCTTTCGATATAAAAAGAGAAATCTTTCCAAATTGAAAAATCCCCATCCCTTTCCCTCAGCGCCAAGAAAGCTGAAAAGATACAAAGACAAAAGAAATCATCCTTTTAAAAATATTGTTGTTTTATGTAACCAATAATGCTTTTGGAACAAAATAAAGTAATGTATCTGTAACTCATTCTAAACAGTATTACAACTAACTGATGTATTAAAAGATATTTAATATGCATTAAAGTAATTTATATTAAGTTATTTTAATGGTATTTATAAGTACCGTCGGTAGATAAAGGGTTAAAGGCCTTTTTTTACCATTAAAATAATTTGTTATAAAATTAATTTAGCAGATCGATTAGTATTATTGAATGAGTTCAACATACTTTACTTTATCTTGTTCTTGTTTGCACACAACAAAAATATTTTTTAAACAAGTGGATAAGTGTGATCACAGATCGCACAGACAGTTTCGTTTAATATTTCTTTCAAAGTAATTTATCTTTAACCCGCGAGAACTCGCTTATGAAATTTTCTTTCTCCATCGTACCCTTTTTAAGACTATTTTTAAGACTGTTTTTCATTTTAATAAAATTTCAAAATGTGATTTCGATTACTTTGCCTCTTTTTTGAATAAAAATACTAAGCCCAATAAAAAATTTGATATTAAGTGACTGTGAAGTAAAAGAAAAGAATTGGGCACCGTGAGAGAAATTCTCATAGCGAGTTCTCCCGGGTTAACTAATAAATCCAAATTGTTAATTTATAATTATTAAATTCTTACATAGATGATAGCACCGATAAATTTAATTTTAAGTTATTTATTTTCATAAAATTAAAAATTAAATCAAATTATTTAGATAAAATCTAAAATTCCAAAATAAATACTAAGCGGGGACGTAAATAAAATTTTAAATTTCTAAAACTGAAAAAAAAATGTTTAAACAAAATTTAAAATAGTTTTTAAAATAGAAAGAAAATTGAATTCCAAAAATGTTTTGAATATCAGAGTAACGAAACCCTAATACTAATATAAACCCTTAAATTTGCAAAAAATACAATTTTTTTTCAATTAAATCGATATTAACATGAAAATTTCAACTTTCACTATACCGTGGATCGAACTAACAATATCATACGTACTAGTGAAACACTTTACCTTCAAACTAGATGCATACACGCAAAACATTCAAATTAAGGTTCTCTTTTAAAATATAAATGGACGGATGACATTGATAAGATTAATTTATTTAAAATAATAAACTTTTTCAAAATTTTATGATTTTTCGTGCGACACGAGGTATTCAGCTGTAAGTACACAAAATTTGAAGTCTCTCATTTATACAGTTTTTGTGTACGGGCTCTTTTAAAAGACGGACTGACAGAGGACACAGACGAATAGGGTTTCGTCAGATGAACGAATTTTTCTTCAAATTAACTTTTCCAAAATAAATTAAACATACAAAACAGAGAAAAATATAAAATAAATACTATGTTCATTGCATTAACGCTCAAAAAATAAGAATACTTTCATGGTAACTTGGCGATGGGAAAAATTGCCAGATTGTGGTCCTGTTGACATCATTCACATTGCTTTAATTTCACTTAAAATAAAAACCTTTAACTCATTTCATTTATTTGAAAAGCATAACCTTAAAGGTTTTGCTATGTTACGCCATAGTGAAATTTGATGATTACCATATTTACTCATGTATAGCGTTCACTTTTTATTTATTTACTAGTATAACAACCCCGTCAAAAATGACGGAATTTTCATTTGCATTTTATTTTCATAATAATACAAACAGAATGAAGATTTTAGTATTGAAGAGTTTGTATTGTAGAAAAGCACATTTTAAAAATAACAATAGATTTCTACAAATACAAATGATAAAGTTTTTATTTATTTTTTTTTTTTAACTTGATATTTAGTTTTTGAACAAATTTTAAATTCAAAACAAAGAGCAGTATTTATTACAATAACGATAATAATAATTAGCAAAATGAAACTCAATTTCTGAAGATTTCACAAAGCATTAAAATTAAATATTGAAGTATTTTAAATTTTAAAATACATTATTTTTATTAAAAGTATGATTTGGCAGTGGCTTTAATCATGGGCATATGATACTTTTAGTTCGATGCTTTTAGGCATGAATTAAGAAGCTTTGTGTTTCGTTTTTTAAATTTGGATTTGGCGCTATCTACAGTCAACTGCAAAAAGATTTGAGCGCCGGACCCCTCACAGAAAATTTCAGAATGCACAATGAGAAAATATTACTTATTTAAGAGAAATTTTGCTGCTGTCATTTATCAATGTTTCGTCTTCAAACGCTATGACGTCATACTTTATGAATTTAGTACATTTGCGATAACTGCATTTCAACTTATTTAAGAGAAATTTTGCTGCTGTCATTTATCAATGTTTCGTCTTCAAACGCTATGACGTCATACTTTATGAATTTAGTACATTTGCGATAACTGCATTTCAATTTCATAATGTGCCATTAGGAAATATTACATATTTAACAATTTTTTTTTTCAATCTGGCTACAAATACACTTTAACAAATTTGAACCTTTTGCCGCATCGTCACTCCTCTGCTTTTATAGAATAGCTCTCTTTTGACCAATGAAACTGCTCTACGATAGGATGAAGTAATCATTTTCTATAAAAGTGATGGAGTGATGATGTAGTAAAAGAGTCAATTTTTTAACACTGTTTTGTCATCGATGTTTACTTAAACGCTATGACATTATACTTTACGAATTTCATACATTTGTGATGACTGCATTTCAATTTCAGTATTGCGTCATTTTGTTGATAATTTAAACAATTTAATAATTGATTCGTTTATTTGTCTAACTGTTTGTTTCACTGTGTCATTGAGGTACGCGTGGTTGACGGTATATATAGATTCTCAATGAGTTCACGTTTCATTCTTGCTAAATATTAGATGCGATGTTCGATTTATTTTACGAGCGATTAAAATCAACTTGGACAATGGGGTACGTTTTAATTTCAAGATTAAGTTTAAGTTTTTCTTCCCGTTTTGGATTTTTTTTATTTCGTAAAATTTCTTCTTGGCTTCAAGGAACTGTTTTGAAAATTTCTATTATTCTTAGATTGGAGATTTTCGATGTCATTTATTTCTCAAAATCTCAGTCAGATATTCACAAAGTTGCAATTGAGACGAGATTTAGAGAAACTATGACATCGAAAATGTTCAATCCACGAATAATAGAAATTTTTATCAATAATATATGAATTCTTTTTTATTTTTCTTATTTTACACTGTAAATTACTTTTATTTTTCTTTTATCATTATACATTTTGAATAGTTTCCCATATTTCTTTTTTTTTATTTTCTTTTATCATTATACATTTTGAATAGTTTATCAAAATCTGCACCAGCACTATATGATTTATTTTCTTGTTTTACATTGTAAATTTCTT
>CAXHSM010001678.1:0-22000 GCA_964019185.1 Maratus speculifer
AAAATGAATCATAGCAAGAAAGGATAAGTAAAAGGAAACAGATATTAAATAGATTCCCAATCTAATTGTCAGCATGGTGATATGTGCTGTTTTAAATTGTTCAAAACGAACAGATAGAGACAGACAATTTTCCTTTTTTAGATTTCCTGCTGTTAAAGCAAATTGCTCTACACACGCTAAAGAATTGCAGCAAGAAAGAAGAAACACGTGGATACAGAGAATAAATCGAACTAATTTCACGGATTCTCAAGCTAATTATGCACGTGTATGCAGCAACCATTTTATTTCAGGTAAATAATAATTTACTGATATTAAATACATAGTATATTTTGTATAATTTATCTGCTTTTGATTCACTTTCTCGTATTTGAAAAGGGAAATTTTTTTAATCGTTGTTTTAATAATTTGATTTTTGAATTATAAATGCTATTTATTATATGCATACGTATGTATGCATATTCTGTTGTAGAATTCTATTAGTTTTTCTTAAAATAAACTGTAAAATATACAGGGATTGATTTGGGGAAAAAACTAGATATCATTGAATATTAATTATTGTGATATCATGATTATATATCCAGTAATTAAAAAACTTTTAAGGTTGACAATTTTATACTTTTATCATTTATTTCCAATATATTTTTTGTATGTGTGTATGTATATATATATATATATATAATTTTTTCAGTCAAAACAAGTGGGAATTATATAGTTTGAAGTGTTATTGATTGTACGATTCTATATACTTTGCTTTGGCAGTGACCTTTTTTAATCCTCTGCCCTTCTCCAAACACACTCTTTCAAGTTGTTGAATTTTTAAATGTAGAACTAAGAATTATGTCAGGTAATATTTATTTAAAAAAGCCCTTGAAAATTAAACTTTTTAGATTAGATAAATTATTTGCATTTTCACTACACTCTTGTTTTAGTTCAATTTAAACTGTACAATCTGTTATAAAAGGATAGCGCAGACAAATTTACATACATAATACAATTTTTCAATAAAAACAAAGGATTTTGTTGCATAAAACATAGTTTTCTTTGTACTAAATCTTATAAGTTATTTTTTATTAAGTGTAAAAAGCAAAATGTATCTGTTTTCAATTCTATGATCTTAATGAAGTTATGTTAGTAATGACAAAAACAAGAATATAAAAGATTTATATTATTGTATAGTAGACTCCCTCAAATCCACACGCCTAAAATCTGCAACTCTCTAAAATCCGCACATAATTTACAACTATAAACAATGAAACACCGAGTTCAGATGTGGATGCAAAATTTGACTTTTTTAGTTTTATATCAATTCCATAAATTTTTTATTTTTGTAATTTTTGTTAAGGTTATTTAATTCATGTTTTTTCATGAAGAAGAAATAATTTATTTCTGAAAAAATCAAGATATTGCTGATATCATTGGTATTCGCAATCTTACCAAATATATTTGTTTTAATCAAGCTTTTTTAGTTATTAAGTCTGGCCAAACTTAAATAATGCTTCAGTATTTTATGATCTTGATGTGAATTAGTAATGTACCTTTATGAGGCAAGTTTCATTGAATAATTTAGGAAAAACGCATTTCATCTTTATAAAGAATATTTTATAGAAAGTACATTATTGATTATTAACTTGACCTTTGTTTTTAATATTTTAATCATTTTAAAAATTATCTAATTTTTTATTATTTTGGTGTATTACTAAATTTATTAGTTTAGTGTATTGTAAGCATTCATTATATTTTTGATTTCATTATTAATTACATTCAAATTACTTTTTAAAAAATGTAAACAAAGCAATGACCAGAAATCCGCAAAATTCTAAAATCCACACAACCTCTGGTCCCAAGCTGTGCGGATTTGAGGGAGTCTACTGTATTTTAGTTTTATATTAAGTGCAATATTTCAAGTTCTTAATTTATCTCTAAAAATATTTATTAATCTATAAATTGGCTTATTAAAAAAAATATTGGTTGTGTTTAAGGGTGTATTTTGATTCAAACTCTCTGCTTATTTTCAGATTTACTTTTAAATTCATTTTTGCTCTCGAATGCATCATACTGGCAAATTGCCTTATTTAGAAAGTACACAAGGTGACGTAATTGTCATTTCTTTCACAAATGCAGAAAATATTGCCCCCCCCCCAAAAAAAAACCGATCAAAAATGGCATTTTGAACTGATTTTACCAAAGCAGGAGATCTGAGAACGAAAAACAAGGTTCATACTGAGAAGGTAATTGTTCATAAATCAACCTCTAATGGATTGAGCGTAAAAAGACATAACATGGCACCTTATACGTCTCTTCAAAAATCCCCTCAGCAAGTTTCTTATTTCTTCTTTTAAAAATGTGTTTGAAATTGTATCGGGAAAATTTTGAGCTGTTGAAGGTGGAAAAAAGTTTTTTTGAATACACCCTTAAGGCTTAATTTGTGCTTGAGATATTCTCCAGTACTAAAAATTCAAATATTGGTAACAATTCACCATAGTTCTAAAATACTGTGCTGCAAAACCCAATGAAACACTTTTTTTAAATCAAAAACCCTAATATTTTCCCCATTCTCAACCATCTGCAGTCATTTACATTTTTTATTACCAAAGTGCCTACAGCACACTAGCATATACAATACATGTAACACTCATAAGTCTAGAATCAATGGTTTCTGAACAGTGTTAAAGAATACAAGTCATAATTGCTACTGTGTGTCATTTTTACTTGTGATCATGTTATGTTTATTTGCTGCTTGTTGTTCAGGTTTATAACTTGTTCTTTATGAACTTATCTACTCCATGCAGTGATTAATTTGCATCAAAGCTCACACAGTCAACTTCAGTATTTATTTTTGGTGATTTTTAACATATTCAGTTGTGATAATTTATACGAACTGACCGCCAGGTATAGGGCAAAATTGGGAAATTTCTTTAGCGGCCACTGGCCAGTGAGACTAATTTGTTGAATGGCCATTATATTTAAACTAGTGGCGATTTTTTTATTTAAAAGTACTAAACAGTTGAAATTTCTATAAGTATTAATGTAAGACTGATAGCACAAATAAATGTTATAAATATATTGGAACCCAAAAATGTAGAATTGTTGATAAAATTTAAGTAAAATATATTATTTCGTTGTAAAAAAAGTGGCCATAAGGTGGCCGCTGATAGACAATTTTTCACTGGCTACTATTTATCATTTACTGGCCCTGTGGCCGGTGGCTAGTGCTAATTTTGCCCTTTACCGCCAAGTAAAGGCTTAACTAAATCACCAAATGCTGTGTTTTGTGTAAAAAAAAAAATCTTTAGCAGGAAATTTTTCTGAAACTTCTTCACTCTTTATATTAATACTTTTGATAAGTTCATCAGAGTTTTCCCCAGGTTTAAAAAGGGGCAGGACACTTTTATAGGGTTGAATTTACAATCTAGAGGTTCAAAAAAATTGTGGAAAAACAGAAATTTCATTAAAAAAAAAAAATCCAAAAGTTTTGTCAAAAAATTGAAAAAAAAAACTAAATTTTGTTAAAAGATCGCGAGAAAAAGGCAAATTTTAATAGATCACAAAAAATGGCTAATTTCATCAAAAGATATCGAAAAACCGCCAATTTTGTCACGTTTAAACACGAAAAAACTCAAATTTTGAAAAAGGGGCGCGAAAAAAATAGCACATAGTTCGTAACAGGAGTGGAATTGCCGCCTCTTTTTTCCCATCTCCGAAATCTGCCATTTTATCACAATTTTTTGACGAAAGTTGCCGTTTTTCGCGAATCTTGTCGGAAATTAGTCGTTATTTTGTGATTCTTTGACGAAATTACGCATCCTGTGGGACGCTTAAGAGCTATATTTTGGGGGCGTCGCACACACGCCCGCTGGTGTTCATCGTTGGCTCAACTAAGGGCAACAAGGGCGGTGTTTTTTTCTTTTAGGGGCAAGGAAGGCGCTGTTTTTTAAACGAGAGGCAAGGAGGGCGCTATTTTTCCTATCGAAGGGCAAGGGGGGCGCAGCGCCCTCCTAAAACTGCCTGGGGGAAACTCTGAGTTCATTTATTAAATTTTAGGCACGGATGTCATATATGCACCACATTTTCCCTTGCAATTTGGCATTGCACATCTGCCAAGTAAAGGTGCATTTAATAAGTTCATAACAAATGTTAGTAATGTAAAATGGAAAAGACAAAGATTTCAGTGAAATGTGTTGATTAAATGATACAACTGCATGCATTTAATATGTCTATAAGTATTAATATTTAAGATTTATTGTGAAAATTACATATTTTTTTTACTTATTACGTTTATTATTTATTTATAACTGTATTTATTGTTTCCTTCTTTATTAAATTCATGTTTGTTTACTGTTATTTTTTATTTTAATTCTTTAAATTATTTAACTATATACTATATGGGTCATTCCATGAGGTTTTGTAACGTGAGTTACCAAAAATATAACTTCAAAATTGTTGTCCACCGTTATTTTGAAAAAGTTTTCTTGGCTTTATTCAATTAATTAGGTATCCCGGAAAAAATGTCTCATTTTTTAAAAAGAAAATATTAGTAGAAAAAATCGTAGCTGTTAACTCGTGTTACAGGCATGCATGGAATTATCCTATCTATAATTTATATCAAACTATCATTTATTTTTATTTCCTTTTTTAAAATACTGGAATCTCTCATTTTTTCAAGTAATTTTTTTTATACTGCAACAAAAAATCATGTACTGCTATTGCATGCAATTTGTAACTTATGTTCAAAAACAAGATTTTTGCCAAATTGCCCGGGGGGGGGGGGAAACATGCAAATGTGAGGTGTATATGACATCTGTGCCAAATTTTATCATATTAAATAATTATAGCATAATCAATGATGATATAATCATATTAAATAATCATTTTATTATATTAAATAATCATAAAATCATTCCTGGTTTGCAGTTTAATTATTAAAAAAAAAAAACTTTTTTTTTTTAGCACCAAAAAATATCATTTTAGGAATAGAAGTTAATCTTCTGTTTCCCGTTTTAATTTTTTTTTTCTTCCTCCAGGTAAGCCTTGCGACATAGATGATAAGGATAACCCTGATTGGGCACCATCATTAAACTTTGGACATGATAAAGTCAAAAATATCGATGCTGCTGTTGCTAGATATGAAAGGTGATATATATTTTGTTTTATTATACTATAGAACATATTTAATTTCTTATAATTAACATCTACTGTTTGTACTATGGTATCTTAACATTTTAAATTCAGAGTCAGCAAACCTGTTATTACTTTACTTGGAAATTATTTTAAAAATCTAAGTAATATGGATGTAGGATTGGATATGGTAATAAATGTAGCATTAAATATATTTTAAATATTAAGATTAACTGAGATTTGTTATATGATCAAAGATGAAGAATAATATCAGATTCATATCGAGATAATTTTACTAGATTATTAACTGAACTGGAATTACCTCATAAAGGTTTTTTTCTTCCTCTATTATTTGCGAAAAAAATGGGCTTAGATACAGTATCTTCCCGCGAGCCGCCATTTAGTTTCCCTGTTACTTCTCATACATTATTTTACCTAAAACTACAAAATGCAACTGAAATAGTTATTTAATGATTGAATCATACATTTAAAAAAACTATATGAAATTAAAAACAAGACAATTTACTTTGGAAATTTAAAGAGTGAAAGATAAGTTTTTAATAGTAAAGAAGCTTGATTTACTTATTCATATATTATCTGAAACATTCAAGTAAAGTGAAAATAAATTTTTTAGTATGCATAAGCCTTAATAACATTTATTTTATATTTCCTCAAAAACATAATTGCAAAATAATGATAATAGCAGTTTGTTAGAAATAATAGGGAAACAAAATGGCGGCTAGCGGGAAGATACTGCATCTGTTCCAAAAAATGCCAAACAAGGAGAAACAAAATTTGAAAATTGACAGTGGCTTTAAATTAGTCCTGGAATTAAATTCAAATTTCGTTAAAAAATTGCGAAAAAGCTGCATATTTCGTCAAAAAAGCAGGAAAAAAAAAATTGAAATTTTGTTAAAAGGGAGAGAAAAAAAAGCGTTTTTTTTTTTTTTTTGGGCTAAATTCTTTGTTTTCAATCTTTACAAAATTGTTTTTCTTTCTTTTTCCAAAAGTTGGTTTTCCTGTCCCAAAATTGCTTCTTTGCTATTCCAAAAACGGATTTTTCTTCACCAAAATTCATTTTTTGACTATAAATTAGCACTGCAAATTTTAACAAAATTTTAGATACACATCCAACGTATTTATAAAAATTATCATTCAGAATTTTCTATTTCTTTTTCATAATATTTACTTGGTATTTCAAGGTAACCACTGCTATAAAACTATAACATATGTGCTTTATGGTAAAGAAATAGTGACTTTAAATTTTCAATGCAGCCTTTTTGAATAAATTTTAAGATTTTCATATTTTAAGTGATTTTTGTCCCCTTTTTTGAAAAAAAAATTAGCATATTTCAACATTTTATAACATATTTTAACATTTTATATGATTTAATAAGTAAACAAATGTTTTGAGAATTTAAAGAAGCAGTATAGCATCTATTGTTCAATGGAATTAGAATTGTTTTCTTCATTTTATCACTATTTGACATGTGACAATATAAATTACCCCCCCCCCTTTAATATCATTGTATTTATACTTAGGCAAGGTAAGAAACTATACATTGTTTACAATTTTAACAATATTTCAATTTAATTTTAAATAGATTTAGCCTTAACTTCAAACTTAAAGAACTACTTTATGTACAGTAGACTCCCTCAAATCCACACAGCTTGGGACCAGAGGTTTTGCGGATTTTAGAATTTTGCAGATTTCTGGTCATTGCTTTGTTTACATTTTTTAAAAAATAATTTGAATGTAATTAATAATGAAAACAAAAGTATAATGAATGCATACAATATACAAAAATATTAAAAAAAGTAATAAACTAAAATAATAAAAATTTAGATATTTTTTAAAATGATTAAAATACTAAAAGGAAAGGTCAAGTTAATAATCAATAATGTACAATTAAATATTCATTATAAAAGAGGAAATGTGTTTTTCCTAAATTATTCAGTGAAACTTGCCTAATAAAGGTATATTATTAAATCACATCAGGATCATAAAATAATGAAACTTTATTTCAGGTTTAGCCAGACTTAATAACTAAAAAAGCTTGATCAATGCATAAATATATTTGGTAAGATTGTGATTACCAATGATATTTGCAATATCTTCATTAATTCAGAAATAAATTGTTATTTCTTCATGAAAAAACATGAATTCAATAACTTTAACAAAAATTATAAATAAAAAAATATACGGAATTGATATAAAACTGAAAAACATCAATTTTTGCACCTACATCTGAACTGAATGTTTCATTGTTTACATCTGTAAAATATGTGCGGATTTTAGAGAGTTGCGGATTTTAGGAGTGCGGATTTGAGGGAGTCTACTGTATTCATTATTAATCTAATTCTTTTAAAAAATATTAATTTTACTATTTACTTCAGGTTATATTATAATTGGAATATAGTTGTCTTTTTATAATATTAATGAGTAATAACTATATTTATAATGAACATAATAAAATTGGAACACGCCCTCCCGCAGACAGTTTTCATCCTGCTGCATTGCTGTCGCAGACACAACCATAACTTTCTGCTACTGGGACCACCTTTAAGTAATTTAAGCTCATATTCAGTATCGTTTGCGACATCTTTTGGGTAACCTTGTATATCTATATAACTATAGTATTTATACACGCCCTATAATGTGCATAGATTTTGTGAAACTGAAAAGCACATATAATTAAAATGCATTTCATTCACTAATCATTGGATACATGTGCAGTATTTCAGAAAGAATGAATATACTATTTGAAATCTTTTGTATGGCCCTGTAAATGGATGTACTCCATATTATGCATGACTGTATCATATAATTTATATTAAGCCTCAGCTACATGTATCAATTTTATTATATATGAAATAGTTTAATGTAGTTAAAGTATGTCACACACAATTACTCCTTTTAACATTATGTAATGGATTTCTTTCGTGTTCTCCTGTAATTGAATAACAGCTATTTTTTTCACCGCATTTTTTACAGAATGCATATTTATGTGCTTTCTGTAAATGCATATAAATTTTAGTGTAACAGTGTAACATCCTTAACCACTTAACCGGCGAAGGGTATGGGGAATCAGTGCTTTTACCCCCGACTTATCTCGGGGCAGACGGTTATGTGGTTAAAATTCATTTGAAAAGTCCCCCCCCCCCATACACCGTAATGAAACTGTAAATTTTTGACTACCCCTGTAAATAAACTAATCATTGTAGAAACTTCGTTTTCAATATGGTTCATGCAAGGTAAATGTCAATAACACATAAAAATTTCATGGCGAACCGAGCATATTTGAGAGTTAGACCGCAGACAGGTGGCCAGACAAACCAAATGTATAAGTACTTTTCAACTTTGTTGGATAGTGCTAGATGAGATACATTTTCCTTGAATTATTAAATGAAACTTTATTCAATTTAAAGTACTCTAAGTTAATTCAAATCACCTTAATTAATAACAAAAAAAAAAAAAAAATACAAGTGATATTTGCAATATCTTAAATTTTTTTTAATTATACTACTTTCATGAAAAACCACAAGTTCAGTCATATTAAGAATTGGATATTAGAATACATATGGAATGAAATAAAATTTTAAATTCTGTAAATTTGCCCTTACTTATGAAATGGAAGCTTCTTTGTTTACACCAGTAAAGATATACAGATTTAAAGGGGTTCTACTGCATATTTTTTCTGTTGTCAACAACCATTTTCTTTAAACATACAAAACAATGATAAATAGTCCTCCAGGTTTTCAATTCTTTTTTTTGTGTGTGTAGACAACTTGAATTTCTTTTTCCAAAATGCAATTATAATATTATATCTACAATTTTGTTGTAAAAATTAAAACTTTAAGCCACTTTACTTAAGTAGTCATTTGTTTGCTATTTTCAGCTTTTTAAAAGAAATTGCAATTTATATTCAAAATTAAATACACACATTAATATAGTAGCCTGTGTTTTAGCATGAGTAACAGATGAAAATGTCACATAAATCCTCTTTTATTATTATTAAATACTGTTTATTTTTATCTTAGGAATTTGAATCGATCTATTAAGAAAGCAAATTCTTCAATATTACAAGATAAGGAGGAGCAGAAGGAGGTTGAAGTGGAATCCAGTCCAGAAGCTAACGAACAAATTGCTGAAATTCCAGAAGATTTGATTGACGTGGATTTAGGAGCTATTGAGCAAAGTGCAGAAGGTTCAACCAAAATAGCTACCACAGAAATACAAGCTCTGAAACAATTTGCAGATGCAAATGAAGGAACAGAGTTAAGTGCAAAACAAATCAAACAAATTGAAGAGGACAATCGTATGCTTTCATACAAATTGTACCAACTACAAGACAAGCTGTTAAAGTGTATTAAGGATGAAACATTTTTTTCCATAGACAAAAATGTTCTGTACTACACAGGTTTACCTAATTCACAAATACTTCATACAGTTTTCTCATATATGAAAAATAGTGTACAGCACACACATTTAAATTGTCTAACTTTGTTTCAAGAATATGTCCTTTTTTTAGTAAGATTGCGCTTGAATTCGGATTTCAAAGATCTAGCCACTAGATTTCTTGTTTCAGAATCAACTGCATGCAGGATATTTTCAAAGTGGCTAGATGCTTTTTATATCCGTTTCAAGCGTCTTATAAAATGGCCTGAAAGAGAGACACTGATCATGACAATGCCTCCTTCATTTCGAATTGCATTTGGCACGCATGTTGCAGTCATCATTGATTGCTTTGAATTATTTGTAAATCGACCGAGTGCTCTGATAACACGTTCTGCCACTTGGTCGAATTACAAACAGCATAACACTGCTAAGTATTTGATAGGAATAACTCCTCAGGGGACAATTTCCTTTTTATCTGAAGGATATGGGGGCCGGGTAACAGATAATCAGATAACAATAGAATCCAATATTCTTAATAATCTGTTACCTGGCGATATTGTATTAGCAGATAGGGGATTCATGAATCTTACAGAAAGAGTTGGATTATGTTGTGCCAGATTATTGACACCAACATCTGCTAAGGGGAAATCTCATTTATCCGCAGAAGAAATTCACGAAACAAGAGAAATTTCTTCTGTCAGGATACATGTTGAGAGGGTAATTGGCCATTTAAAAAAAAATTCAAAATTCTTAAGAATCAAATCCCTATTGATTTTTTAATTAAAAAACCTGGCAGTGAGTTACCCCCAATAGACAAAATTGTTCCTGTGTGCTGTGCACTGGCAAATTTAACTCCTTCTGTTGTTCAGAAGTAAATTATTATTAATGCTTATTGAGATTTTATATGCAGCGGTTATAAAAATAAAATAAAATTTTAAAGCATTGCTATTATCCAATAATATTTGACTCTTTCATTTTTGCAAAATAATAATAATAATAAATTTTAAATGAATGATTTTTTTTAAATAAGTTGTAGTGTTTCATTAATAACAAATGGGTTTTTCTTCTTAAAAAATAATAAAAAATATGATCAGCAGAAGGATTTAATTTGTCTTGAAATATTTATAAAAAGTATGTGTGTGGCATTAATAAGTTGGTATAGAAAAATGTGAGATGAAAGATTTCATCTTCAATAAATTTTTCTTTTAATTTTGTATATTCAATATGCCTATATATATTTTTTAACACATTTATGTTTTTACAGAAAATTGAGTTTAGTCCATGTATGATTTTAACAGAATGGTTATTTATTAAATTTGGTAACTGCATTTTTTCTTCAAATGTACTATATATTAGGCCTATATTTTAAATCCTTAAAAACAATAGTGTATTAGTATCTCAAAAGAGAAGTCACTGAGTTCTCATCCAGGTGTCATAAAAATATAATAGTAAATTCTGAGTTGTTAAACAATGATTGATCAAAATAAAATCAAATTTTTATTATTTGGGGGGAGGGGTGATGAAATTCATTTAATCATATTAATAACAATGCTTAATAGTGTTATGCTGTTTATAATTTAACCAAGTTGCAGAACGTGTTATCAGAGAACTTGGTTGATTTATAAATAATTCAAAGCAATCAATCTTGACTGCAATATGCAGTTTAATCATATTGTTATAATTAAATAAAATATTAAATCTGCTGATTTAAATGATTTTTTTTCCTAAATTGGGGAGGGTGTAAGTGTAAAGTTTTACTTGGTATACAATATATTAGATCACTATTTTATTTTCCTGTATAAATTTTGTATATTTCCAATGTAAATGTAACAATATTTCTCATTGTTTTGACTAAGAGTTGGGTTTTTGACATCAAAAAGGTTTTTTGACATGACAAAGGTTTAAACCATCAAAAACCCAGAGTCACAATCTGCTGTGGGGCACTAGAGTTTGTTGTTAAATTTTAAAACTAGCAACAGTTGCCATACATTATGTTGAAATTTAATTATATTATGGATAATTAGCAGGTCTTTAAATATTTTTAATTAATAAAAATTAAGGTAAAAATGACAGATTTCAAATATCAGAAATTTATTTCAAAATGGACATGCAGAAGTATTTGCGTAAGAATTATATTTAAATATCTTGTTTATTTATTATTATTAATTTAATATTTTTAAAAAATTTAAAGTTATTTAGTATGCATTTTGACATAGCAAATATTTATAAGTGTTGTAAATGCAAGATTTTCAAAAGTGTGCAAATTGATACACTTGTTTAATTTTTTTTTTTTAATGCTATACACATTATATACATAATGTCAATATCCAGTAGGTTAATTTGAATTTAAATATAATGCATATTATTAATTATATGCATGATTATTAAACATTTAAAATTATTTTTATCTCTAGCCCCCACCCCCAACCAATTGTCAAGGTAGGAAAAGTTCCAGATTTTGGATTTTCTACTCTACAAACTCAAAGGGATGCTGCACCACTGATTCGCTAGCAAACTATTTTCAGATATTTTATTCATAGATTTTTTTAAGGTCTCGTGTATAAGTTGACCCCCCCCCCACTTAGAAATTCTTTTTTTATCTAAAATTTTTCGATTTATACGCGTTTATATTTTAATGGCTTTGACTTCGAACCCTGATCGAAATATAAGTTCGTAAATGGTGTATAGCACACGAACTATACACCGATGCATCTCCGCGGCTTATACACAAACTTTTTTTACAGCACTGCTCGATTTAGGAGTGCGGGTTATACACCCGAAAATACGGTATATGTATATGCACACTGGTGGCAGTTAGATTTTTGAAATTCCTGTAAAAAAATAAGTACCTCTCTACATATATATTATTCGCATTGTTTAAATATGTGTATAAAATTCCTGATATTTGAAAAGTTATTTTTGGCTAAAGAGTGAAAATCATGCACACTGTGAGAAATCAAATTTTATCTTTAAAACATGTGAATTCTCTTTATTCTTGTGAATGTCATTAGTATAATATAAAGTTAAAATATGATGTAATTTTCTTTGAGTTAATAAAAATAAATATTGAGCTTGAAATTGATAACCTTTGTCATTTTGTTATTCTTATATTTGATACATACACAATAAGTTTGCATTGATGATTTCTAATTTTGATATAATAAATCTACTTTATACGCAGGGGTTGATGTAGGAATTTATTTCTTGGGTCCATTTTGTGAAAAGAAACTTTTTCTAACAAAATAAAAGTACTGAATTTCCAACCAAGCCTTTATCATAAATAACTTATGTCAGTCCATCTGTTAAAGTTTAACTTTCTAGTGAACTTGTTTTATTTACCAACTTATTTTACGTTTTAAAACATAATGATATAAAAAGTAATTAATAAAGATTGTTTTTATTAAACAATATTTTATGAAGCCTGTTTTTAAAAATGTATTTTTGTGAAGGAGTTCTTTAGATGGGCACCAAATTATTCCTGGATCGACCCCTGATATATTATACAGGCCAAATGTAGCTGTGTAACACATACGTCATTTTGGGAATGACAACAATTTGAAATGAAATTTCAGTTTTGCAATTTTTTAAACGACTAAACATCTTTTTAATTTTTACATCATCGTATGGAATTTTTTTTATTTTCATCTATTAATACTGTTTTTATAATTGTGGTATCAAAAGCAATTCATTTCTATTAAAAGTGTTGGGAATAAACGGATTACTGTATATTTTTGTTGTCATCTTATAAAAAGAAACAAATTTAAAATGTGTACTATTTCAAAAATATCATCTGTTAATTCTTAAGGACGAAATATGTTTAGTACAAATGCATAATTTTTACCACAACTGCTTTGCAATACTTCTCAAGTGAAAGTACTTCATTTTCAAATATAATGTAATCGAAATCATACACTGAAATGCAGTGCTTTTCAGAAATTTAGAGTATTTACAGAAGAGCTGTGACACACCAGAAGTCTTTGTCCAAAAAATAGCGATTTATGTTACAGGATTTTATTCTTGACTGGAAGAATTAAATTACCTGAGTTATACAAGCAAATATAGAAGTTCTTTGCAATAATTTGAGTTAAGACTATAAAAATCATTTCACCTTATGTGGCATCACAAAAATATGCCTATCATATTTATTGCATACAAATTATTTCAGAAATTTTCATTTACTTAACTGTTTATATATTTTTTAAGTGTCTCTCTTTCCAGCTAATAGTAGTTGACATATAGTTATAACACATAAGAATAACGTATTTTGAAAAAAAAAGATATTGAACAGAACTCTCTGTGCATTCTGCGATTACACTTACTCACATGTTGCAAATAATTTTGTAGGCTTAATATGAATCGATGAAATAGTATTTTCTTAAAAATTTTCTTTCATCGAAATTCGTGGGTTGTATCATGTATATATAAAATCCAAATGAAGTAATCTGGTGAAACAATTGTTTTACATCAATTCTTTCTAAAATTGGTTGTCAAGTGGGTAAGTGTGATTCATAAAATCAGTAGTTAAAATAATTTGCTTTTAATTGCTTAGGTGTCGGAAAAATAATCAGACCTCAAATGTCTGATGTAGACTATTAACCCCTCCTAGAGTGCCCTGATATGTGGAAATTCATTAACACCTAGCTTGGATATATATATTTTTTTTTTTTTTTTTTTGTCTACGAAGGCATGTAAGACCAAAATGATACCAAATAAATTTAATTTTGAGTAAAACGATAATGTCTCAAACAATCTTTTCTAACTCCAAAAACTGGCTTATAGTACTTACTTTGCATGTATTTTTAAAAAAATATCTTTGGTCTTTACAGAAAACGCTATTTGCTATTATGGTATCAGAATAAAAACATGGGTGCAAGTTTTCCGTCTACAGGACGGATTTCCGTCTTTTAAAAATTCCCGAGGACGGAAAAATATTCGACGATTGAAAACGATCGCGAAAATGACGCGTTTTTTGCCAAAAGATTGCTAAAAGAGACAAGATTTTTCGTCAAAACATTATGAATATAACGTGATTTTTGTCAAATGATCGCGGAAAAGGGCACTATTTCTATCAAAAGATCGCAGATAAAAGCACTATTTCATTCAAAAAATTTCAAAAGGACGCGTTTTTTGTCAAAAAATTGCGGAATAAACGTGATTACTGTCGACGGATCTCAAGGAAAACGTTATTTCCATCAAGGAATCGCAGAAAAGAAGCGATTTTCCTTAAATGAGCGTGGAAAAAACGCTATTTCTGTCAGAATTTCAGAGAAACTGCGATTTTTGTCAAAAGTTCGAGTAAAATCTGTTTTTCGTCGAACAGATCATGAAAAAAGACACTATTTTCTTCAAAAGATTGCAGACAATACGTGATTTTTGTCAAAAGATCGCAGAAAAAAGCACTTTTTCTGACAAAAGATCACAAAAAAGACTCGTTTTTTATTAAAGAATAGCAAAAAAAAAACAGTGATTCCTGTCGAAGGATCGCGGTAATGACGCAGTCTCTTTCAAAGAATGGCGAAAAAGATGCGATTTTTGTCAATTGATAGCAGGAAAAATGCTATTTTTTAAGAATTGCGGAAAACACGATTTTTTTGTGAAGGATCACAAAAAAGGCGCGATTTTTTGTCAAAGGATCGCAAAAAAGTCACGAATTTTTGTCAAAGGATCTCAAAAAAGTCACGAATTTTTGTCGAAGGATCGCAAAAAACGCAATTTTTGGTCAAAGGATCGCGATAGAGATGCGATTTCTGTCAAGGGATTGCTAAAGAGACACGATTTCTGTCAAAAGATCGTGGGAAAAAGCGAATTTCGTCAAACAGTCATGAAAAAAACGTAAATCATGTACATGTATATTTGTTCACTTGGTGGGTGGGTGGGGGTGATTCAAAATATTTTCAGTCCTGGCAAAATTTCAAACTTGCACCCATGAATAAAAATAATTGCAGTTTTATGCTATTTATGTATAAAAAGGTTGTCATGTTTTTTTTAGAGAATACCACAAGTCCATAAATAAAAACTATGTAAGTGAGAGTGAAAATTTTGTGTACTTACGGCTGGATACCTCATCACACAACAAATCATAAAATTTTGTCAAAGAGTATGATGGTCTTTTTCAAATTGGAGGTACATTGACTTTGGGAGGTACATTGACAAAAATAATTTTTCAAACTTGAATGGCAAAGTTTCCAATTCTCTAACAAATCAATATTTTTTTTTTTTTTTGTGCATAGGATTGATAAAATTTGTGATTCTGAATATTATATAAATTGCATGTATTGCAGAAAAAAATTGCCTCTGTAAATATAACCTTCCCCCCCCCCCCAAAAAAAAGTCATGTTGATTGAGAAAGCCCTCACTTATGAATAACAAAGGTTTGATGACTTTTAGTAAGGCAATTATAATTTCAAGTAAAGCAAGTGCTAATCACTTGTATTTGTGCTTGAAACAATTACAGCTTTATATACATATCATTTAATATTATAACCTCCGTATCAAATAAGGATCTGTTATCGCAAGGGCAAAAGGGATAGTCGAAAGAAGTAGAACAGTTTTTTTTACTGAATTGTAACCATTTGATTTTATTTTAGTTTCTTCATGATAAACAGTAATAAAGAAACATATGTTCTGACAAACAAGAGGTTTTTATTAGTAAAATGTATATTGAAAGAAATTTGCATTGACTTATGTAAGAAATTTCTCTTCCTATTTTATCATTTTTTCTGTCTGATTGTAAAATGCCTGTTTTAATTCTTAGAAAAAACCACAAAAATTTAAAATTTTATGGATTAAAAAAAAAAAACTTCTTAACTTTCTTTCTTAAATAACTTCAAGGAGATTTTTTTTGTCAATATTAAATTTACTTATAAAAAAATTCTCGTTTATCAAAATGTAGTTTATTTAAAATAATATGACGTGAAATTGTTTTGAAAAGTAACGTTATAATAACTTTAGTATTCAGACAGACAAATATTCAATATTTGGACTTAGAGTTACTAATAAGCTAGTCAAATATTCGATTCACTTGATGGCCGAAATCACTATTCATGCATCACTAGTCAGAAAGCATGGATGGATTAGTTATCAATATATTGATAATATAGAATTCCCGACTCTGTTGATATATCCAAATAAAATAACAATGTATATCACATTTCTTCATTTGGCTTATTAAATTTATTAATAAAACAATTTTAAAAAGACAAAGCAGTATTTTTAATAACAAAACTTTTATTTAAAGATTTACAAAGGTTAATTATATACAGATAAAATAAATACAACCTCTTTAAAATCTCACCCCATTCCTATGTAATCAATAAGTTCAATAGGTGTACGTACAAAAAAAAAAATAAAAATAAATATGGTATATTTGAAATAAGCAAAATTTTTTACATATTTGTGAATAATATAAGTAGCATCAATGTAAATAAGTACAAAAAGTAGATAAACATGAAGTTATAATTAAAACAAAGATATCAAGCAAAAATAATGCAATCCCATGAGTAATTTTTCATTTCCTTTTTTTTTTTTTTTTTTTTTTCGGAGGGGGGGGGGCGATTCACCAGGCACACTTTTGTAAGTAGGTTACTTCCACTTGTTACAATGAAAAATTGCAAATGCAAGGGATTAATTTACTTTATAAAAATTAAAATACACTTCACACATTTTTTTCATAATAAAAATTATCTTAAAACAAAAAATAAAAATATGGCAACTTAGACAGCCAAAGTTAATGGCCACAGAAAAAAATGTAGTTGACATGAGATGAATGGTGATTGTGAATCTGCACGCTTTTTAAAGTAGGTCGCGTCCACATGGCACGCTTTTTTACGTGGGTTGCTTCTACAAGCATGCTTTTTTAAGTGGCTCGCGTCCACATCACATGCTTTTTAAAATGAGTTGCATTCACCAGGCACACTTTTGTAAGTAGGTTACTTACACTTGTTACAATAAAAAATTGCAAATGCAAGGGATTAATTTACATTATAAAAATTAAAATACACTTCACACATTTTTTTCATAGTAAAAATTATCTTAAAATAAAAATATGGCAACTTAGACAGCCAAAGTTAATGGCCACAGAAGAAAATGTAGTTGACATGAGATGAATGGTAATTGTGAATCTGTACGCTTTTTAAAGTAGGTCGCGTCCACATGGCACGCTTTTTAAATGGGTCGCTTCCACAGGCACGCTTTTTTAAATGGGTCGCTTCCACAGGCACGCTTTTTTATGTGGGTCGCTTCCACAGGCACGGTTTTTTACATGGGTCGCTTCCACAGGCACGGTTTTTTACATGGGTCGCTTCCACAGGCACGCTTTTTTACATGAGTCGCTTCCACAGGCACGCTTTTTTAAGTGGGTCGCATCCACTCCGGCACACTTTTTTAAGTGGATCAGTGTCCACAGGCATGCTTTTTTAAGTGGGTTGCGTCCACAAGCATGCTTTTTTAAGTGGGTCGCTTCCACATGACATGCTTTTTAAGTGGGTTGCGTCCACAGGCACGCTTTTTTAAGTGGGTCGCGTCCACATGGCACGCTTTTTTAAGTGGGTCGCGTCCACATGGCACACTTTTTAAGTGGGTTGCGTCCACTTGGCATTTTTTTTTTAATATGTTCCATCCACTTCAGGATTTTCTTGTTCTGCCAGCCTTGAATACCAATTGCTGCATATTTCTGGAAGGATACATCGCACAAAAACTGCTGATGCCTTCTCTAGTGCAGTTTCCCAGAAATGATAATCAGGCAGAATCCTTTCAAAAATAAGACTTTTGTTTGTCCAAACGACAAAATCAGCATAGCTTGCATTGCAAACAAAAATCTGAGTCTGAATCTGATAGTAATAATCATGATTTCTTTTCAGACAAAGATTATAACCATCATCATACTCTAAATATGGAATATTCAGGTTTTGAGATTCAGTGAGACTGGTATCACGGAATTTATAAGAGCATTTAACTTCGCAGACACCAGTACCGCAACATTCACATGATAAAATTGCATCAGGGGAAGCACCAATGAATGAAAATTGTGGATTTATAAACATTCCACTAGATTCCACTTTCAGACGTTGGTGAGAAGATAATTGTTGCTTTTTATAATCAGCAATACCTTTCGACTCATGCTTTCTTCCCCAGTTGATGGCTTTGGTGGAAATGCGTTCCATATTAGGGTAACAAATATCTTTAATTAAAACCTTCGATGGGTTATCAATATCTAAAGATTGTACCCTTTTCATAATTGATGCTGTTATTCTACCAGCCCTATAATAGTACCACTCTTTTTTTTTAGATTGGCCTATAGTGCTGGACTGAATGAATTCAGCATCTGCTTTAGTAAGTGCCAGCTCTCTTTCAAAAATATTCTGGCAATGAGCAAAAAGCTCATGCCACAACATATCAATGTTTTTTTCATCAAAAAACTTATGTTGCAATGAAAGAGGAGCTACATTGGCATAGTCCTTGCAGAAAGGATCAACAATTTTCAGAATTGCAGAATTAGTGCCGGTTTCATTTATTTTCTGCAAGAACTCATGGAACTCATTATCGCTCATTTCGACTGCTAAATTCTTGTCATTAGTAGTGGTTGGATGATTTTCTTCATCATCACCATATAAACAAGATTTTTTCTTATTTGCAGAAGTAAAATCCAAATCTTTGATTTTCATAAGTGGTGCATTTTTTACGTGTGCCGGAAGCCACTTGTTTTTCTGGCTTGTACATGGCTCCAAATGAAGCCGAAGGCCAGTTTCAACTGCAAATAAGATAGCACCGACATGTGAGCAAGATCCACCAAGTCCAGCCATGCATGTGCAATTTGCGGTAATTATTTCGCCGTCTTCCATAGCAAGGATCCAGACTTTTAGAGTTTTTTGCCGGAGGCTTTGAGAGTGATTAACCTAAAATGAAAAAATATTAAATTAAAAAATTTTCAATCAATTTTTATTTTGATTTGCTGATACAATAAGTTTGATTAATGATGTTGCACAATAATAAAATTATAACATTTTTCCACAATATGTATTGTTTACTATATACAGCAGTTTATTTCTTTGAATATAATACAAAGCTGTTGCATACTTAAAAAAGAGAGAGAGAGAAAAGAAATTTAAACAAAAAATAAAATTAAATAGAACAATAATCTTTATTTGGGTTTTTTGGAAAAGTCATTTTTTTTAATCTTTTTTTTAATTATTATTATTATTATTATTATTATTATTATTATTATTAAATGTGAATTTTAATGTGAATTAGTCAAATTAGCATCCAGTTGGGAATTTACACGATGAAATTTTAAATTGTGTAATCTTGATATTAAAAGATCTTGTCATTTTTCATCTATGAGAAAGTATTATAAATATCTACGTATATTGATTTTGGCTTTTTTTATATTCTTAATATTAACAAGCTTTTTAAAAAATTAAACACAGTATTTTATTTGTCAATTTGGGCTTTGTCATATCTGACAATACATCCACTACCTGTTTTGATAGGATAGTGCAATTCTTTAACCAAAATGACTAAAAAACTGACATAAAAGCTGCTGAATATTAAATAATAATATCAGATTGTAATAAATAAAATTCAATAAAAATAGCTCAGGGCTGGATTAACACTCATCAATATATATATATATATACTCACGGGCACAAAAGGTCCAATACAAAATGAGAAAAAAGAAAATAATCGCAAAAAAATTCCTTAATAGTTGACTTTTAAATGAAAGAAAAATTATTAAAATCTGACCAGTTCATTTAATTTTTTTTTCCCAGAGCCATAAACTTCTTAAATTACTAGCGTTGAGAAAGAAGAGCACATATGATTGATTCAACCAGGACTTAAGTACTTCATGACTTCAAACTAATTTGATTGCCAGATACATTATGCAATGCATATATACACTATTAATAAATAAATAAGTAAACAAAAAAAAAAAGAATAAATTCTTGAAATTTTACAACACCCACATAAAATAACTTAAAAGAAAAAAACCCTTAAAAACAGCTATTTATAAAAGTTTTGGTACTATTATGCTATGGAAAGCATAGTTTTCCCCAGAGGGCTTCAGGGGGGGGGCGCTCCGTCCCTCCTGCCCTTTAGTTTAAAAAATAGCGCTCCTCTTGTCGCTCATTCAAAAAAATTGTGCCCTTCTTAAAAAATAGTAAAATCAACTAGAGCTACATATTAAAATGCATACTAAATCAGTATAAAACTTTTTGAAAAGTCTAATTTTGTCCCTATACCCAAACTGAAATTTTCATTGTTTATATCTGAGATGATATGTGGATTTTAGGGTTGTAAATTTGACCAAATATTTTTAGAATTTCCAGCAAATGGCACTGTACATCATTAAAGAAAAAAAAGAAATTTATATTATGCATTGGAATCAAAAGATGCATTTCTCATCAGTCAATTAATATTTATCTATCAACATTGTTTCTATGCAGTTATCTTGAGAGAATAATGCATCATTTTTTTAAGAGCAAGTAATGATGCACAGTTGGAGCATGTATTAAATGTAAATGATGCGATGATTTGGTGCATTATTAAAAGTGCATCTAATTTGAAATGTTGCTCCAGAAGAATAGAATATAGAACACCAAAAATACCAATACGGAGCAAAAAAAGGATGAACTGGAAAAAATTCCATTTAATCATCTGATTTTTAAGAACAACCTGCATTGAAACTGACATAGCTGTAACCATTCATAGTACATAAGAGAAAATAAATATAGTAAAATAAATGGTCAAGTACAAGTATAAATAATGCATGGAGGTTATGTATGATAAGTTATTTAATTAGTAAAAAATCATTGCTTAAAGAATAATAAGGACTTTGTAAAAACCTGTACAATGTAGGACCGGATATAGCTGTATATGCTCTAAAAGTATAAATGATTATAATATGAAATTTAAAGAAGAAATGAAGCCTAATAGTATCAAATACTATTACTATTCTGTATATCTCTTTTTTTAATCAATCCTAATCTGTTAATGATGAACTTAATTCAATGCAGACAATAAAAGTAGAGCATGTTTAATCTTCATTTGGCATTTCATAAACCCAAATACAGCATAGCAATAATCTTTTCTATTTACAGAAGGCCCAAAAGGAAAAGTTAAAGTCTGTTAGAAGCTCAAAGTGGGCAATGTCCAAAGCATGCTTTGAGTGAAGGTCACAGAATAACATTGCTGGTTTGGTCCGAGCTGTGTTTTTATAGATGGTTTTTAAATGTGGAATATTCAGAATTGCTAATTTCTGCTTAAATGTTGTTGCAAGTTTGTTTACAAAAACGTGCATAATTTAAATAGTTAATGATAGCCAAAGAAATGCAAGTTTCAATTCCTGATGGATTAGATCTTAGCACCAGGGTAAATCATTCAACTTCAACTCCAAAAATGTCAGAAAATGGTGAATATATCATCTTATTGCACACAAAACTTAATTAAGTACTTAAAACATTGTGATATAATAGTCACGATAAACACACA
>CAXHSM010001679.1:0-18000 GCA_964019185.1 Maratus speculifer
TGTATAATAATTATTCTGTAGTCGAGTTATCCTTCGACCATTCACAGTTTTCTTTTTAACATATTTTTTTCCCCTTCCAGTCTCATTGGCTGTCCTTAAATTGACTATTAACTTGAACGCCCCCTAATTTTAATTTTCTAGGGGCTTCTACAGGCCTAGTCGTCAGAATGTCTATGTTGTTGATAACTATTACCACACACGCAGATGAGATTTCCCCTTTTGCCCTGTCGTAAATACACAATAATGAAAATGTCTCTGTTTTGTCATTTATTTATGGGCGTCCGTCACAGTCTTATTGCCGCTATAAATTTCTTGTCTGAGTTGTAAATCCACTGTCCTCTGTTCCTTTCTTTTTTTATAATTTATTTCCAATAGTTAGTTTTCTTTACAGAATTGTCTGGTTTGAGTGATGTGGGTTTTACACCCATCATCTATCCCCTGGGTCTAAAAAAAAATGAGGTCTGTAGACATCATTTTTGTGCACACCACACTGCCGCAACTGTTGTATCCATATTCATTGGAATTTTGATTCAGTTCTGGTGAACACTTCCAAGGTCCGATTATCTTCTCTTCTGTGTATTATTTCCCCATGCCCAAATTTTGATACAATAATTAAATTAATCCATTAAAATGCCAAATCATGCAATCAAAGCCAAGTATAAATTTGGAATAATTTTTTCTACACTAAGGAAGAAAAAAAAATATATATATAACATGTAAAAGCTCCGAAAAAACTAAACCTGAATTTGAGATGTATTGGCACATTTTTTTGTTTATTTTAAATGTATAATATTTTAAACACATAAAGTAAAATATGTATTAACCCAAAAACAAAACAAAATACAAACAACACAAATTCCTAGCAACACCAATGTTATTAGCATAACATATCTGGATTAGTATCAAAATAGTAAAATATATATACAATGTTGAGAAACCTTTTTTATGTACATCATATGAAATATCTAAAAAAACAAATATACCCTGTTGTGTATATTCTACACTTCACAAGATTATTAACACAAATCATAGCTGAATGTTACAAATTTGAATTATGTTAAGTGTTGATAAAATGGGTAATGTTATATACACATTCCTCATCATTCTCGTGGAGGAGGTATAGAGGACATCGCTGCAGACACATGTGCTCAAAGCATACCTTATTGCTCTTCACACGAGAAGCGAACGTTTTCTTAAATGAGAAAAAGAGGAAAAAAAAACGAGCTAGCGCGAAAAAGAGCGCATCCTATCAGTAGCGCGCATTTTGATTGACGGGTGCTAATGACGTGCTTATTAGCCTAACACCCTGAAACGGTAATGGATGGCTCTTCCTAGAATCAATCCCGATAACTCACCCCTCTACAGAGGCAAAACTTGTTTGTAATTGAGATAACGAATGTTATGGTCCTTGCAAGCCACCCAGGTATGTCTCGTTTTTTGTCTTAAAAATTATATTTCTTTTGCATGAAACTTATGTTAAACTATTAGAAACTAACCCGTATTAACCTATAACCTGGTACGCATGCCTTCCTTGTAAATTTTCACCCCTTTATTCTATAAAATTGACATATATTCGCTATAAAACCATGTACTGTGTACTGTTTATTTTGTATTTTCAGGGAAAATGGCTTCTTATAGACTGGCTGAAGACGCTTGCTGTCGAAAATCTCGGATTTCCCGCAGAATATATTGGAGTCTCAGAGAAGTATCCTAATAAAATTGCCTTTCAGGAAATAATACCGCGATTATGCAATCGTTTAACAATGTTCCTAAAATTATATTATGATTCTGAACATTGCCTGAAAGATTTTAATATACAATGCTAAAAATTATAATATCACAACTTGAAAAAAAATTTTTGAAAATCAATGTGCCTTTTCATTTCCCTGGCTGATAAATGCAATTAAACTTGAAAAACTAAAGTCAAATTTTGCCACCAGAGAAAAAAATTAGCGAAAAAAAAATTCTTTTTCATTACTGGGTGTGATATTGTTGATAAAAACTTTCTGCAAGTAAATCTTTACCGTGCATATCTACCTAAAAAATATATAACGAAAGAAAAATCTGATATGTTTCCTAAATGCTTAATTTGAGGGGGGGGGGTTATCTAGCAATACGTGAATAAAAAGGGAGTGAAATCCCTAAAATATTTTTTGTTTATAAATCTTATGCTACCTTAGAAGAGTCTAAAAGAATATTTCTAAGTGTAAATGTTTTTAATAAATGCTGGTAAATGCTATAAAGTGTGAAATGAAGTAATATTAATAGAGTGTATATATATACCATCCATTTATTTACCTTTTCTTGTTGTAGTTTGATTATTTAAAATTTTCAAAGACACTATAGTATGGAAGGAAAAAAAAAATACATTTTGAAAACAAAATTACTTAATCATTTGAAATATGTATTGACTTCTATATCTGATTTTATTACTAAAATGATTCAGCATGTCATACTGATTAAAATAATTTATCTTTTTTATTTATTTATTTATTTATTTTTTTTTTTTTTTACCAAAATTTACTATGTTGTTTAGAATTAAATTGATTTTTTTTTTTTTTTTTTTTTTTAATACTTAAATATTTGTATTTATATATATATTAATTTGTACGGATTTTTGACAATCGAGTATATACATTTTAGTGAATAACCTGGCCAGGTTTGATAAATACTCTCTGCCCGCAGAAAGATTTCCTTATATTCATAAATATATGTACTCACACTGCCGTATGATATCCATACATGAACCTTTATATAGTTTTATTATTATTGTATTTTAATGCCTTATATAAATATTATTATGAAGTGTGTAAATGTGCGAAATGGATACCACTTACAATTATTATTATTTTTTTTTTAATTTTATTTTTTTATGTGCAATTGTACACTTTTTATAAAATATTGTTATGCTTCCATACGCCTATGTCGGTAAAAATATATATATATATAGTGTCGTTTAATCTTCACATTTAAAAAAAAACTTCCTAATTTATTTGCTTTTATAAGATTCCTGATAAGACTAAAATAATTTTGCATCTGTTACTTATCCAATGTAACTAAGTATTGCCTTGTGATGAAGTCTAATTGTTATAACTTTCTTTTGTATACTATCCCATAAGACCTTCTTTTGAAACTACGCTGTGTGAGTAATGTCATCATACTTATATCTAACGTGCAGCAAAAGAATTTGTAATACCTTTTATTTTCAGGCAAGGGTAAAAGAAAAAAAAATTCCTGTCAAATGTCCTCCAAAAAAAATATAACCTTTACATATTTATTTAATTATTTATTTATTTATATTTTTTTTTTATTTTTTTTTTAATATATATTTTACTCTGCCGATTAAATATTATTGGGAATGCTTATATCACACGCGTTTTCGTAAAATCCTAACCTTAACATTTTATCTTTTTAGCAAACCATCTTAAAATTGCCATGCGACTAAATCTGATATTCAATTTTATAGCTTTCTGTCGTGCCCTGCCTAGAGAAATATTTCCGAATCGAGAGCAACTCTTCTCCCTTCTTGATCTGGGGTGAGATAACTGTGTTTACTCCCCGCGACCTGTCATCCGCTCCATCCATCTCGTCAAGCGGAAAGTCTTCTTGTTGGTGAGAAAACCTTATTTTTTTTTCCTTTGAGTTTTTTATTTATTTATTTATTTATTTATTTTTTTAATCCTATGTGCTGAGTTTCCACGTTATTTTGTTGTGTCAATAACTTGCCTTGCCATTGTTATCTGTTATTTTATTCTTGCGTACTTCGCCGAACTTCTTATCAAATTTCTATATAAAAATCTGTATTTTTTTTTTTTTTTTTTTTTTTTTTTTTGTCCTCATACACATATTTTTAATCTCAATTTTGCATATGCGTTGTTTGTAAGAGTTATTTCTCTTCAAGTTGTTTCCACTTTATTTAGATATGCAGAATAAATAATTAAAGTTTTTTTTTTTTTGTATCATTGATTATGCACTAGGCGAATTTATTTTGAGCAATTGCTTTTGTCCTAGTCATCCAATGTATAATTATCATTATTGTTTATTTATTTATTTTTTATTTTTTTTTATTTATTTATTTTTTTTTTATTTTTTTTTATTTATTTATTTATTTTTTTATTTATTATTATTATTATTATTATTTATTTTTTTTTTTTATATGCAACATGAAGTTCTGTGAAGTACCTATGTAATATTTAGTGTATGTAATAATTTTTTCGAGTGTGCCTGCACATTTCCCCAATTGTAACTCAGAGGGAAATAGTACACTCATCTTGCTATCCCTTTCTTTTTTTTTTCTCTATGTTGCTTGATTTTAAAAGGCAAGTTATTATATGATGTCTTAAAAACGCATTGTTATCAAAAAGAGAAAAAAAATTATCGACATAAAATTTGTCTCTTAAATACATGATACAAATCACTATATATTACGAATACACTAGATAATTTTAAATAATAATTAGGGCTTATGTTTCTTTTTTTTTTTTTTCAAATTTTTGTTATGTTTCCCCCTCTGAATCCTCCTCTGCCGTACTGTTTTTCCCGTCTATGTGAGGAGTTGCTGCCTTAGGCGCGAATAATAAATCGATGTTCCTTTTTATAGGCCGAGCATAATTACCTGTTAGGTCTTTTAGTAAATAATTATTGTTGCGTAATTTTTTTATTACTTCAAAAGGACCGTCAAACTTGTTCGCTAGAGCGCCCGGATTTATACATTTTAAGTATACTACTTGTCCCAAATTCAGAGTAGGTGTATGTAGCAAGTCCTCTTCTTTAGCATACTCATCCTGCATGCGTGACTGATTGGCCAGTGCTTGTAGTTTCACTTCTTTAATGTGTGCCATTCTCTGTGCCACATAAGTTTTAGTTGAGACCTCTTCTGTGGGAATATGCGATGTAAACGGAGTTCTCAATTTTCTCGCAAAGAAAATGAGTGCGGGAGCGAATCCTAAAGCCCTGTGAATTGTGTTATTATAATGAAGTTTAAAAAAATCTAGCCGAATGTCCCATTCCGTTGTGCGTTTTGACATTGCGATTAGGGAGCTCTTCAGAATTCGGTTTACCGTTTCAGCAATTGCATTCGCCTTGGCTCTGTATACACTCGTAAAGTGTAATTCTATATTTAATGCCTTTGTATATTCTCTGAATAAATCACTTCTAAAATATTTTGCATTGTCCAGACATATGCTGTTGCAAATTCCAAAAGTACTGAAGTACTTATTCAGCACATTGAGAATTGTTTGCGTTTCTACATTTCTTAATGCAACCGCTTCTAAAAATCTGGAAGTTGCGTCAGTGATAGTCAGAATAAATTTATTTTTTCGCACAGAAAATGTTAGAGGCCCACATACGTCAATATGTAATATACTTCCTACTTCATGGTCTTTAACCACCCTTTGCACTGGTACTTTTATCGTTTTGTGATGCTTAGCTGTTTGACACGCTGTACAGTTCGCGCAAAACGTTTTGATATCTCTGTACATTCCATGCCAAAATATTCTATCCTTAATGGTGTCATAAGTTTTCTGGAATCCAAAATGGGGGGAATGCGCGTCTTCCATAATGGCTATTTTCAAAGAGTCAGGGGCAATGAGTAGTTCCTTTTTTTCTGTACCTGGTCTCAGAATTAATATTTTATCATCATTTAACATATATCTTTTTGTTGTTCGATTGTTTTGTCCCTTTTCTATTTTGTCAATTATTTTTCTTAACTTTTCGTCTGCATATTGTTCTGATTTAATATTGTCATTAGACAAAGCCTCGTTGACTTTAAATAGAGTATTGTGTAATTGTAAGTCCGTTTCTAAATTGCAAATATGTCGAGATACGAAATCCGCTGGATTAACCTTGCCTTCAATGTGCTCGACAACATAATTATATTCCGCCAAATCTGTCATCCATCTTTTGACTATGTCAGATTGCGCTTCTAAATTCATTTGCTGTGTAATGGGTTTCGAATCCGTCAGAATCGTGAATTGCCTACCCCATAAAATATGTTTAAAATGATTGACTGATTCATGAATCGCCAATAATTCAAATTTTATACTAGGGTAGCTTTTTTCTGCCCCTCTTAATTTTCTCCCAAAAAACTCGATAGGCAATAAAATGCCATTAGACTCCTGCGCCAGAATTGAGGATATGGCTAGCTTCGAGGCGTCACATATCAAAAATAATTCCTTGTTAAAATCTGGGGGTCTAAGTGTAGGATTTTGTATTATTGCTTCTTGTATGTTTTTCAACGCCTGTTCATGCTCCTCACCCCATTTAAATTTTACTTTTTCTTTTGTAAGTTCTACTAAGGGATGTACAATATCTGAATAATTTCTAATTAAAGATCTAAAGTAATTTGCTAGACCCAGAAGTGATCTTACTCCCTTTTTTGTTTTTGGACGTACTAGGTTTTTAATTTTGTCTATGTTTTTTTTTGCTGGGGAATATCCCCATCGGTTGAGTTGGAAGCCCAGAAAATCTATTTCTTCTTTGCATATTTGCATTTTTGAAGGCTCTATGGTCAGATTGTGGTCAATGAGAGCCTGTAGAACTTGCTCTAGAATTTGTAGCATTTCTTGGATTGTATTGGTACCAATTACCACATCATCCATGAAGTATGCCACTTGGGACTTGTTGAAGTGTCCGAGCACTTTATCAATTAGTTCTGCGAAATAAGCGCTGCTGTTCTTTGTCCCAAAAGCGAGCCTTAAAGGGTTAAATTTTCCTTCCTCAGTAATAAATGCTAGTTTTTGCCTATCCTGTGGCCTTAAATTTATCTGAAAAAAAGCACTATGGAGATCTAACACCGTGTAGTACCTTTTTCCGCTGATCGAGTACAGAATTTCTTTAATATCCGGTATGGGAAAGCTGTATGTGTGTAGAATTTGATTTAATAACCGATAATCTATAGCCATTCTATATTTGGTTTCATTTTTCTTTTCTTTATTACTTTGTTTCTTTTTAACAAAAATTACTGGAAACGCATAATTTGAGTCTGATTTTTCAATAATCTTTGCTCTTAGTAAATTCCGTATCTCTGTTTTCGCATATTGTCTGACTGTTTGAGGTAGTTTATAAGGTTTGGTTTGTATCGGGTAGTCATGACTTAAATTAAATTTTGGTATAACTAAAGATGTTTGACCTAAAGTATCATATGACTTTGAAAATGCATGCGCTTTTCTCATGAGTATGTTTTTTAATTTTTCTCTTAGGTCTTCGGGTAAATGTGTTAAATCAAAGTCTGTCTCTCTTAACTCTGCTTCTCTTAATTTTCTGATCTCTTCGATATTTAAGCTATTTAATTCGTAAATTGTTCCTTGTTCAATGTCCTCGGATTTTGTATCCTGTTTAAAATCTATATCTTTTGTTATTTTGCCTACATTTATCCCTTTATTCAACTTTATTCTTTTGTCAGTGTTATTTGCTATTATGACATGAATTTTACTATTTTGTTGCACTTCATGCAATGAAGTTTGAAATGTGAATTTCGAGTCGTTTCTCAAGGGTTCTAATAATATTACCTCTTGTTCTGCTATGTCATCATGACACTGTAAATTAACTATTTTTTTTGAATTTGCATTTATAAAAATTGTTGCTATGGTCTTAGCATACATATTTTTTTGCTTAGTGATGGGCTGTGTCTTTTTCTTGTTATCATTATTCTTTTCTTTTACATAAGACCCTGATGGATTGTTTTCTTGCCTATCCTTGTCTTCTGTTTCTGAAGTTAGATTATTAACTTGTATCCCTTTTTCCTTTTCTGGAATATTCAGTTTAATTTTTATATTTTTGAAAATAAGTGTTTTTTCTTTAAAATTCAAAATCATATTATTATCCCTTAAATAATCGTATCCCAAAAGCATTTGGTATTCTCGACCGAAATCTTTATTTGTGATGTAAAATGTACCTGTTGTAAAACTGCCCTTTAATCTGAAAACCAGTCTAATACACTGTTTAAAATAAATTTTTGAATTCGTTAAAGTTTGTATTTGTATTTGATTTCCTAGATATTTAAATTTTACATTTTTTTCCTTTAATTTATCAAAAATAGTGGGCGAAAGCAATGAGACCGCCGCGCCACTATCACATAACGCTTTAAATTTGATGTTATTTATCTCTAGGTCAATGATGGGTAACTGATTTTCTCCTTCATTTCTAACACTGGCAATAAATCTGTTTATTTTGCGACACCCTTTAAACTGAGACTCACCTGTGTCGCTAAAATATTGTTGTTTATTTTCAGCGAGCCTCTGATTTAGTTTTCCGACCTTTGTTTTTCGTATCGTTTTTTGTTATTGAATGAACCTCTTTTGGAATGGCCTCTGTGTTTATTTTCCCTTTTGCTATTTTGTTCATTGTAATTATCCTCTTGCTCGTCTGTCTGGGATTTATTAAAATTGTTTTGATAGCCACCTCTTCCACGACCTCTTGAAGGCTGTGCGAACCCCTGTGCTCCTGTATTATGGTAATATTCCTGTGGATACATATAATTGTATATGGGGGGAGGGGGGGTAGGAAAGTGAGGTGCTATATAGCCATAGTTCCAATTGCCAAAATTATTGTTACCATTATGTCCCTGATACCCCATATTTTGGAATCCTTGTTGCTGTTTATAGTTATTTCTGTAACCTCTTGTGCGTGAGACCTGCGACCCTCTATTAATTTGAAATCTGTTAATATTCGTAGCCGCATTATCATTACTATATTTTTGTCTGAACCAACAATCTTTTGTTTCATGGTTTTCTTTCCCGCATACCTCACAGCATGTTTTTTCTCTCTCCGATCTATTATTTAATTTCAATTTAAGGTTGTTTATTTCGGTGACGAGTGTCTGAATTTGCTCTGCACTGTCTGCACTTAATTTATTTAATTTTCCCAATATTTCATTCTCTTTATTAACGGTAATGCTATTTATTTCGGGAATATTTGCTTGATTGTAAGCCTCTTCCAATCTTAGTGCGGACTTGCATGCTGCCTCAAAATTTTCGGGTGCATTTTTTCTCACTTCTAAACTAATATCTGCGCGAATTGCATCCAGGAATCTAGCCAATTTCATTTGGTCTAAAAATTTTGCGTTGCTGTTATCCTCTAATTTTTGACCACTTTTTTTTATATATAAATTTGCCGTAGCATTAAATTCATTTATAAAATTAGCTAATGTTTGATCGGGTTTCTGCTTTAGACTGAAAAATAAATTCTGAGCACCCCCGAAATTACATTTAACGGAAAATAATTCCCTTAACTTCTCCTTGAATTTTCCTATGTCTGCTTCTAAAAATAATGATTCATCCTGCATGAGAGTTTCCCTTGCCGATCCTATGATCTTGGCTTTCAAAATTATTAATTTGTGTTCATCGCTATATTTCGTTTTGTCAATTAAATTATCAAATTGTAGTAGGAAATAATTGATATTAGTTTCTTTTTTACCATCAAACGGATAAATTAATCCTACTAAATGCTCTGCGTTAGGAGTTGCCATATTTCCTATCCCAGAAATTTTTGATCCCGAATTCTTTGTTTTTTTTCTTTGTTTATCGTTTTTGTTCTCTCCCGAAATTACTTCGTTTTTATTTAATAATATTTTTAATTGCCTTCTTGTTTTAACGCCACTTAAACGCGTGTTATTTCTGAGAGATTTCCTCGTACCTCCTTTAGTCATAAAATCAATTATCCTCAATTTTTTTTAAATAATAAAACTACAATGATTTACTTAAAAAAATAACCAACGTGATATAAATATATCCACATATCTTATTATTATTATTTTTTTAATTTGTACAGTTTTATCCACATGTGCTAAACCTAAAATATCAAAATATTTGATGAATTTTAGAATAAAATCCTTTCTATCATAAGACACATAAATACATAAAATTAAATAACAACCTTTCTTTTTGTTTTGCAATAGTGTAAACATACATATATATACACTTTTTTTTTGAAAAATGTGCCAATTATCTCAAACAAAAATACACTTGCATGCCAATGTCTCGGTTTAGTATCATATTCATAAAATTTATTATGTGAAAAAAAAAACAATTTTTATTTACTTTATTATTTTACGTATATATATACCAATTTTAACAACAACTCCTATTTTCTTGTAATAAAAAGAGAATCTCCAATCTAATTATCTCCTTTAACATGTATATTTGTCATAATCATTCATTCATTTCATTATCATTTTTTTTTTTTTTTTTTCACAAAAGGGATTCAAGTAATCACAGAATTAATTAAATATTTACTTCTAATATGGCAGTAATAATATTTAAATTGAAACTAATTAATTTCTTGAAAAATAATTTGGTTCTTTAAAGTACTCAAATTAAAAGAAATTACAATACTACCGTATTATTAAAGTACTAAAATCAACCAAGTTCGTTCTTTTAATCATTTAAATTAAATACATAAAAATAAATAATTAAGGAACTGGTATCACGGCACCAATTTTTTGGGGGTTGAGATGATGGAGAGATTTTTACATACCTAAAAATATTTTGTAATAATCATATTGCTTCCTTAGTACCTTTGATTTCCCTCCGATATTTCTCTCCCCAAAATTGTGCATCAATTTGATCAACCAATTTATTTATTTTACAATAATTATAATTAAATCTGTTAGTGATCGTATTATGTTTCTAGGATCTGATTAGGGAAAAGAATATTTTCTGCAGCCGAAGGAATACTAATAACAATTCTAATAAAAAATGATAACATTCCTTACAAAATACTTCCAATTAAAATTTCTTACAAAAGAAATATTCTTATCCAAAAAAATTTAGATTAATTTATGCGTTGTGTTTTTTTTTGACGTTATCAGATCCTTATGAAACGTTGATCAGCATGCACCTAGAGTAATTTCGACACATACTCCATAAATCATCACCATGCTTTGTCATTTATAAAACAAAAACATTTATTTGTACAACACAGATCACACATAATACACTAAATATATACATGCACATAAATAAATTACAAAGATACAAAATAATCAAATCAAAATCTATTCATTTTTTTATAGCTGTTGGCATTACTGCATAATTACATTTTATGCTTTGTAACACGATATTTTCAATATTGAATTTGATTTCATAAATTCGTGAGAAATCATCACCATAATTAATTAATCGGCGGGACAATTGGCGTGCAAGTGTTTCACCATTATTTTTTAGTTCGATCATATTCTATACTCGTGGGCAAAATAAGGGGAAATAAGTCGGTAAAAAGCATACCTTTTTTAAAGTTGCTGACATCATAGGTACATGCATATCCGGACCGATGAGTAGAAGTCCGGCACACTTTTATTGCTCATATTGGCGAAGATTATCACTCGAGCACGTTTGGTAGACTGACTGCCTGACTGACTGACTGACTCGTAATTTTTTTAACAAGTTTCAGAAGCAAAAAGTGTATAATAATTATTCTGTAGTCGAGTTATCCTTCGACCATTCACAGTTTTCTTTTTAACATATTTTTTTCCCCTTCCAGTCTCATTGGCTGTCCTTAAATTGACTATTAACTTGAACGCCCCCTAATTTTAATTTTCTAGGGGCTTCTACAGGCCTAGTCGTCAGAATGTCTATGTTGTTGATAACTATTACCACACACGCAGATGAGATTTCCCCTTTTGCCCTGTCGTAAATACACAATAATGAAAATGTCTCTGTTTTGTCATTTATTTATGGGCGTCCGTCACAGTCTTATTGCCGCTATAAATTTCTTGTCTGAGTTGTAAATCCACTGTCCTCTGTTCCTTTCTTTTTTTATAATTTATTTCCAATAGTTAGTTTTCTTTACAGAATTGTCTGGTTTGAGTGATGTGGGTTTTACACCCATCAAAATTTAAAATAATTTTTGTTAAATTTTAAAACATTTCCCAATCAAAAGTTTACAAATAGAATTCAAACTTGAATAATTATATAAATATTTAAAAGTTAGAAAATTTAGCATCTGTTTTAGCTAGTCTCTTATTTATAGAGAAACACAAACGAATTCAGTTACACTACTGTTCAGTCATTAATTATTAAAAATACCATTCAAAATTTTCATTTATTAATAATTAAACATTTTCAAATTTTTTGCGGTTACTGCCTTATTTTTTCAATTTTTGAAACATTTTATTACTTATTTTTATTCGATTTAATATATGGCACTTAAAAAAAAGATGTATATTGAAGTTAAAAAATTATTTAAAGCTTCTTGGAAGGGGCGTTAAATTTGGTTGAAAATCTACAAGCTATGAATTTGTGGAATTCTTTTAAAGATACGTTTTTATCTGCATAAATATCCATCCAAATCTTACGTGAATGAAAACAAAATATGTACGCGTCCATCTTGCTACGGCTACGGATCATTTCGATTATTATATTTCTACAAGATGATAGTCTTTATATTGTCTGTTTCGCTTAATTGCCACAAATCTTTGCTGAAAAATACGAGATAAAACATTCTTTACAATCCTAAAGTTCCAGAAACAACAAGTATTTTTCAAGAGTTTCACCAAAACGTTTCCAACAGAAAAATGGCGAACGGCGTCTGGGGTCGAGAAATCCCCCCCCCCCCCACCAGAGTTTTGAAACTTTGTATTTAATAATTGTCTAAATTTGTATACACTCTCTCTACCCAAAGAAGAATAACTATACACTGATCGAAAGTGTCTGGATACTTTTTTGATAAGATAGTCTATATTCACATATGCAAATGAGTTAAATTCTGCATAAATATTATAGTTAAAAGCTATTTTGATCAATCTGTTTCTCTGCAGTTTATGAGAATAATTCTTGTAGTCATAACACCTTTTCCTAATCTTAAAAAGGAATGCAATGCATTTGTTATTGGGGTGCTCGGTATAATAACATCGGTTTTATCTCAGAATTATCAAAGTGTAGTTACTTAATTCTCAAAAAAAATTTTTTTTTTTCAATATTGTCAAGATTTTTTTCTTAAAGAGAAAAAAAATCGAAAAAAGAAATAAAATCATTTTTAAACTTAGAAATATCTCTATGAAATCAAGATTAAATATTTCCCATCCAAAATACATCAATCATAATATTACATTATAATTGCATTTAATTTGTGCATTGCTAACTAGGCATAAGAAGAACAGTAATGAAAAAGTGTCAAGTTAAGCCTCGGATCCGGCTCAATCGCATAGCGCACCAATGCTCTACCAAATGAACTATTCGGACGATACCCAGCTTGTACGCCTCATTCAGTCAGCATGCCAGTATCTGTAGCACGGAATGGGATATCTTTTTGAGCCACAACACTGTAGCAAACACGAAACGAAATTAATCAGAAGATAAGTGAAATGATAGGGTAACATCCCCAGTAACTGGCATGCACCAATGATTGGCACATCCTAAAAACATGTCCTAAAATAAGATTTACATCCAGTCTTTTAAAAATGTAAGACCATATACCAGTTATACACTCATTTACTTTAAAGATTATAACTTTGATTTATGCTACTAGATGACAATTATGCCTAGGAAAGAGAAACAATTATGGTTTGCTCAAATTAGCCATTTTTGTTGCAAATGCTTTTTCTGGCTTAAGAAAGGCATGCTTTTCAATTCATTATTATCTGATTTATAATGTATTTTAAATTTTAATCTGCAACAGTTTTGTTTAGATGAAAAGGGTTACTTTAATTGTATAAAAGTATTTTTGAAACAAATATTTGGATTTCTGAATTAATGGTAGTTGCCAATTAATGGTGCGTCAATGTTGCTAGTTCCAAGTAATTGGCACCTATTCCAATTACTAGGAAATCGCAAGATTTGAGATTAAACCACTTATTTTGGCAGTACTTTTGAAATTTTAGACTAAATTTATTTATCAGTTGCTTTTATTTGAAAATATGAAATATTATCAGTAATTGGAATCCATTAAAGCTTTGTATGACAATCACTGGGGACAGCATGACAATTACTGGGTATTAATTTAAATATATTGTATTGTTTTAAAATGTTCACATTTCAGAATAATATGCTGATTTCTTTCTCTCAAAAACCTGAAGTATGGCATCTTCATCTACAGTAAATTCATTTAAAGCAATTAAACCCAATGTAAAATATAAAGTTTTTTTTAATATAAACATATGCCAATTACTGGATCACAAGGTGTCATACATTGGTGCTCTAGGTGCCAATTACTGGTGATTATAACTACTTTTTATAAATGTATCTTTAAAAAAATACTTTTTCGAAAATTTTTGCTTTTAGTGGGCAAAATAAATGCACATATATGCATTCTTTGATTTAAAAATATTTGCAAGTAAATATTTTATTTCTTGGTAATGAAAATTGAAGTAAGTTTAAAGAAAAATTCTTAATGTGCCAATTACTGGGGATGTTACCCTACATAGATATAATTTTGAACCTATGAGATACGCCCACAATATTAAATTTTAATTGCGTAACTTTTTGCATTGCAAACTAGGCGTAAAATCCCAGCTGTTAGAGCATCTGTGCGCTGTGCTAATGACCCGGCCCAGCCCGCGGAATAGTTTCGAATTTTCTCACGGGCAGGGCCGGGCCGACAAACAACATAAACGGGCCGGGTCGGGCCGGCAAAAAAATTGAACGGGCCAGACGGGCCGATTAAAAAAAATTTCGGAAGATTTAAGCAGAAACGATAAAATATGAGCTATTTTCAACGAAAATGGTTTTAACGAGAATAAGTATAAATGTGGCCATACTAGTTTGACAGCATCAATATAAAAATGCACAGTGTATCGGCATAGGAGAATTACATTATGTGTAACCCGTTTTAATATTTTTTTAGCTGACTCATGCCGGTCCGAGATCACGCTTGCATTATTTTTCTACATATAGACTGGCCGGACCGATACTAGACTTAATTATTGGCAGAAAACATGATTTGTAAAATTATTAACAGCGATAAAGAACTTATGTTAGCTTAATCTTCGGATATATACTTCTTGATGATTTTTAAATTTCTCAATAGTGCGAAAGTTTGACACATTTTCGGATTAATTTTAAATTGTAAAAGTATAAAAGTGATAAGCCTAACTATTGAAGGGATTTGGAATCGAATAGCGTTTTTCATTTTTGGTAAATAAAATACTTGTATAACCTTGTTGAGATATAATAGTTTCTCAAATGATTGCAGGTTTTTCTTTCTTCCCTTGCTATTACTTCCGGAAATTGTATTCAAAACGCTAATTATGACAGTATTTTATTTGTTTGCAGTATTCTTAAATTGCTTGTATCAAAAAATGGATAACGCCATTCGATTATATAGTTTCTGAATAAAGATATCTGCTAATCTTATGCGTTTCTGAGAAAAAAAAAATGAATTTAGAAATGTATCAGAAATGAGCTTCTTTGAATTTAAGAAGGAATTTAGATTTGAAATCTATAATAGATATGTATGCAGTATTCTTTAAAGGAATCTTTGTTATATGATAAAAATCTGAATTTTTTAGAAATCGTAGAAATTGTAACGGGCCAAAACGGGCCGGGCCGGGCTTGTTTTCGCTGATTTTTGTACGGGCCGGGCCTAAAACATAAAATTTAAACGGGCCGGGCCGAACTTTTGAGTTTTACAACGGGCCGAGCCGGGCCCGGGCCTGGAAATTCCGGCCCGTGCAGACCTCTAGCTCGAGTCCAAGCTTGGACACTTTTTCGCTTTGTTAATTTTATGCCTTGTCAACAGAGCAAAAGTTCGCGCCATTGAAATTCAATATTTTGGGCGTATTTCACAGCTGCAAAATTATATCTATACACATAATTCTGCACGAAATTAATTCGCTGATCATGGATGTCGAAATGAAGAAGAAAAAAAATTGAACATTTTCTTTTGTTTTGGGAAACAAGTCCAACATTACGACTCTTTGAATATATATATGAGGACAAATTTCAAAACTAATGTTATATATAAAAAAAATCTTGTTTTTTCTGTCAATCTATTCTATTGGTGAACCTGCATCGAAAAACACTACAATCTGAAAAACTGGTTTTATCCTGTATTTTTGTCATTGTAAAACATTCATTTATAATGAAAGCCAATGGACGCATTTTAAGGTTTTTCGCGATTACCCAAAATTAGATTTTCTGGATGTCGAATTTTTGTAACCCATGTCAAACTTTTGTAAACATCAATTTACCAGAAAACAATTTTTAGAGGCTTTAAATATCAGAATCCAAAATTATAGCTCATCCGCCAAATAGTTTGAGTTATGCTTAAAAAATTATTAGCATTGAGGGTTTGCTTTGAACTATTAAAGGAATTTTCTAAACATCTATATAATTACACTCATGCTCATGAATTAAGGATAATAACAGGACACTTAAATGTTTTGCCGAATATATGGGTGATTCTACGATAAGAGGTTCAAAAACAGAGAATTCGGCCAAAAAGAAAAGTTTGAGTTGATCAAAAACCTTTAAATTATGATTTTTGTCCCGTTTATTTACTTTTTCATATAAGGGCAAGTCACTTTATACATATTTTATAACTTTTTCTGGTCAGTGACTCGCTCCCCTGGCTGTTATCTTGCCAGGGGAAATACGGCAGGGGAGAGACATTTTCATGTCAATTCAAATTTTTTAACTGACTGAATTAGTTTTTGGGTTAATTGTGTATTTCACTTTAATTATTACCGTATTGTTTAATTAGGCAATAAATGCAATTGAATTAAAAATGAATATTATAAGTTTTATGACTTACCAGGGGAGATACACGATCACCGTGCGAAACCACTACATAGTAAGATTTAATCGCAACAACTAAAAAAGGCAACGCTTAAATGGCTTGCGCGTTTAGTATTGCTAACTTCAAGCCAATAGATGTCTTTAAGAGCTACTTCCGATACAGCCATCCTTGAATTTATATTTGTTTCAGCGGAACGAAATTTGACAGGGTAGATACACGAAAAAAGCGGGACAAAAGTTAATTTTAAAAATTATTTTAAATTAACAAAATTATTTTATTTTTTATTTTATAATACGTAAGTATAATTACTTAAATTCCATACTTTAGCTAAGCATCTGACGGAAAAAATATATGTATTGTTTGAAAGTTAAATTGAAACCGGCAAGGGGACATGCCAGGGGAGAGACTTTAGACTTTGTAAGAAATTTCAGAAAAATGTGTTTTAATTAGGCATTCAATCGTGATGTTATTTAATAAAGTATATAAAGATGATGCGATTCATTGCAAAAAATAGCAACGCATAAAATAAAAAATCTAGTTTTAAACGGATTGCCGTACAAATTACCTCTTATCGTAGAATCACCCCATATACAGAAACGCTTGACGAGTCGTCCTTGAATTTCGGGAATGCAAAGAACATGTTTCACCTTATATTTTTCAATGGCGATTTAGTCACTAGGTGACGAATTAAACTTACTAAATACTACGGCAAACTGATATGTGTTTAACAATAAAAAAAAAAATTTCGCCTCAATTCTAAATTATTTCCAAATTCTTATAATATTTAACTTAACCCTTTTCTTTTCATAATATCTTAACATATTTATTTTAATTCCATACCTTTAATCAACGTTTTTCTATATTTTATTCTAAAAAAAATCTGTTAAAGTATTTCTTTTCCTAAAATCCCATTACTTAAATTTATTCTTTTATCTGTTGCATAATAGCTGTGTATTTACGTTCTAAAAAATCATTCGATTACCCACAATTCCCTTGAAATGACGCTAGAAGACCAGATTGTATCAGATAACTTGCCGACAGTCTGAAATAATTTTTTTTTTTTTTTTTTTTTTTTTGGGGGGGGGGGGGTGTTGTCTGTGAAATGATGTATGAATAAACGTGATTAAAATTATTCGACGCTTCTGATCACTTAAGTGGGAAACATATCAAAGGATTATTTGTTGTTTTACTACCCGATGCCACACGACTGCGAATCTACTAGTGCTTCTGATGGAATTGTCTTACTACGTGGTATGATTGAGAACCGATATTGCATTCGATCGACATGATTCTACGTACTTAGGACACATGTTTCATACATATATGCAC
>CAXHSM010001680.1:0-23000 GCA_964019185.1 Maratus speculifer
ATTCACCTTCTTTAATCCCTTTATACTGTTGGAAGTATTTTATACAAGAAAATACTGGTAGGTTCCCTACCACTACTACTACTCGCTACCCTGTGAATTTCATCAAAGAACAGCTAAAAAACACGATTTCGTCAAAGGATCGCAGAAAAAATGCAAATTCCATCAAATGATTGTAGGAAAAACACGAATTTTATCAAAGGATCTAAAAAAAAAACCCCACAATTTTCGTAAATAATTGCAAAAAGAGCGATTTTTGTCAAAGCATCGAAAAAAACGTAAATTTCATGAAAAGGCCACTATAAAAACCTGATTATCGCTGAAAAATCGCGGGAAAAACTCTAAATTCATCAGACGATGGCGACTTAAGCGATGAAAATTAGTTGCCAAATCAGAAAAATTAGTCGGACTGGAATCCATGAATATGCGCCTACACCAAACAGGCGGTGACACAAAATGGCAAATTAACGTGGGGACCCGTTCCGATTACAGAAAATGAGACAAATAAAATATGTATCTCTATTCTAAAATAAATAGGTATCTCTATTCTAAAAAGGGAGATAAAAACGCTCCATAAATTAACTTTGTGACCGGTGATATTTCTTTTCTAATATTAAGAAAACTACTGAGTACAAAAATATGAAAATTACTGGTATTATAGAGAAATATTTAATAAACACGCTGAAGCAGACAATTTTTAAATCGGAGAATTATTTTAAGAACTATTAATTGTTAAAGTTGGTCAAAAAGGTTCCATTAACCCCTTGGGGACGAGCGACACGTATACGTGCCGCAAAAAGGCTTAATAAACCTAGTTTATCCCCACCAGTAAAAATTTACTGTAAAATTCGTCTTATTTAATCGGAGCATTTTCTCGATTTAAAAAAGCACAAATTTCTATTTTTAAAAACCGGTGACGAAACATTAAAAATTTCGTAAAAGTCTCTCGTCGCGAAGGGGTTAAAAAACTTTTGTAGAAGCAAAAACTATCCATGGGAATTTGATAATTCTTTTCTGAGGTTGTAAACTACAAACTTGCGGTTTGCACATGGCAATTTTTTGTTTCAATTTGACTAATCTTTTGAGGTTCTTTTTATTAAAAATTTCAGAATTCTAAGGGAAATTTTTGTCATACTTAAAAAAAATTATCATTTTAAAATGTTGTCAGTTGTAAGCAGTGTGAACTTTTTTCAAGCTAAACGCAGGCTAGATTTGGACTGACAACAAGCTAAAAATAAATTCCATATCGCTGCCATTCATTGATGGCCAGTTTAATGAAAAATAAGAGCAATTACAATTTGGGAAACAAATTCGATATACAGTAAAACCCCGATAATTCGGATTAATTGGGACCAGACCCAATCCGGATTATCGAAAATCCGGATTATCCGGAGAATTAGAAAAAAAATGAAATAAAATGAAACATATTTACAGAAAATCACATTTATGTTAAACTTTTTGAATATTTACAGACAGTAAAAATGTTTACTTTGTTTAATACTTCCGAAAAGATTTCAGAAAGTCTTTTTTTTTATTCAGAAAACGACGACGAAACAAGTTAATGTTATGGAAATTAGCCAATCGCTTCTCAAACTTGAAAAAAAAATATTGACCAAACCGATCCGGATTATCCGGAGATCCGAATTAACGGGGTCCGAATTAGCGGGGTTCTACTGTATGACATCTAGGTCGACTCTACCATGTTCCAAATTAAATATGGTTAATGAATATTTGCTATTCGTGTACAAGATTCCACAAAAGTCATCGGAACTATTACTTTTCGAGGTCGATAATTATTAAAAGTCCTATATTTTAATTATGTTGCCCGAAATTGCGAAATTAATGTACATTGTTGATATGCATTATTATAAATTTTTAACAAAAGATATGTGCTTGATATACATTATTTATCTACAGGGATACGCAAAAATGAAAACTGCATAGCTGCAATTATTTAAAATGCGTTTTCATGATACTATACTAAAAAGCGAGAATTATATTAATAAATTGTATGAAAAACGCAAATTACGTCTATGAATCGTGTAGTAAAACATGAATTATGTTCATAAATTGCTCAAAAAACACGAATTTTGGCGGCAGAAATCTGAAACGGAAATTACCTCTATAAAACGCATAAAAATACCGAATTGCATAAAAAATGTGAATTACGTTCATGAATCGCTCAAAAAACGCAAATTACATCCATGAATTGCATAAAAACGTGAATTACGTTCATAAATCGCTCATAAAATGCGAATCACTTCCATGAATTGTGCAAAAAAACACGAATAATGTTCATAAATTGCAAAAAATGCAAATTACGTCCAAGAATTGGTAAAAAAAAAACCGAATTACATTCATAAATCCTATAAAAACACAAATAATGTCAATAAATCGATCAAAAAACACAAATAGAAAGCTCAAAAGATGCAAATTAGGTCTATGAATCGCATAAGCATAGCAAATTACGTCCATAAATCATGTAAAATGTAAATTACATTCATTAATCGCATAAAAATCGCGAATTATGTCCAAGAATCGCTCAAAAAAGGCGAATTGCATAAAAAACGTAAATTGGGTCCACAAATTGCTCAAAACGTGAATTACGTCCATGAATTGTTTAAAAAAGTGAGAATTACGTTCAGAAATTGTATGAAAAACACAAATTATGTCTATGAATCGTGTAGTAAATCGGGAATTATGTTCATAAATCGCTCAAAAAACACAAGTTTTGGCAGCAGAAAGCTGAAACGCAAATTACGTTCATAAATCACTCATAAAATGCAAATCACTTCCATGAATCATGCAGAAAAATACTAATAACATTCATAAATTACAAAAAATGAGAATTAAGTCCAACAATTGGTAAAAAAAGCGAATTACATTCATAAATCCTATAAAAACACAAATAACGTCAATAAATCGATCAAAAACACAAATTTCGTTGACAGAAAGCTCAAAAAATGCAAATTATGTCTACGAATTGCATAAATATAGCAAATTACATCCATGAATCATGTAAAATGTAAATTACATTCATTAATCGCATAAAAATCGCGAATTATGTCCATGAATCGCATAGAAAACGCGAATTGGGTCCACAAATCGTCAAAACGTGAATTACGTCCATGAATTGTTTTAAAAAGTGAGAATTACGTTCAGAAATTGTATGATAAACACAAATTATGTCTATGAATCGTGTAGTAAAACGGAAATTATGTTCATAAATCGCTCAAAAAACACGAATTTTGGCAGCAGAAAGCTGAAACGCAAATTACGTCTATAAATCGCATAAAAATAGCGAATAGTGTTTTGCATTCATGAATTGCATAAAAAACGCGAATTGCATTCATGAATCGCTCAAAAAACACAAATTACGTCCATGAAACGCATAAAAACGTGAATTACATTCATAAATCACTCAAAAAATGCAAATCACTTCCATGAATCCTGCAAAAAAACACTAATAACGTTCATAAACTACAAAAAATGCAAATTACGTCCAAGAATTGGTAAAAAAAGCAAATTACATTCATAAATCCTATAAAAACATAAATAACGTCAATAAATCGATTAAAAAAACACAAATTTCATCAACAGAAAACTGAAAAAACGCAAATTATGTCTATGAATTGCATAAAAATAGCAAATTACGTCCATAAATCATGTAAAATGTAAATTACATTCATTAATCGCATAAAAATTGCGAATTATGTCCATAAATTGCTCAAAAATGCAAATTACATTCATAAATCGCATAAAAAACACGAATGATGACCATGAATTGCGCAAAAAATGCGAATTACACCGAACATTAAATTAATTTGCAGAAAGTTTTTGGTTTTATACAAGTCTGCCAACAAGAACCTACAAGTTATCCTGAAACCCATTCTAAACCAACAAAAATTTAATGGAAAGATAAATTTGTCCAAGAAAGACAAAATAATTTCCATTGACATACATTGACCAGAATCAAAAAATTCCTATTGAAATCTATCCTATACAATCCAAAACCAGAAAGAAAAAAATCCCTCCAAGAGTAACTCAATCTATCTGCTGCAAAATAAAATACATTGAAATGCGACTGAACAAGAACCTGAAAATTACATTTGAAGTCAAACCGAAACCAGATTCAACCCCCCCCCCCCCCCAAAAAAAAAAAAAAAAAATTATCCGACCATATCTCGATTTGGGAAAGAAAACTTAATTTCCATAGATATGCGTGATCAGAAATCTGGAAATTCCAATTAGTCTATCTTAAACCTAATCTGAACCTGAAAAAGGAAATTCCATATAACCGGAGCCCAGTATCTATACAGGACAAAATATTTTCCATTAAAGCGCAACCTGACCAGAACTTGATAATTCCATTTGAATTGAACCTGATTGAAACCTGAAAAAAATTTCCATCGAACCTTAACCTAATCCGAAAATGAGAAAATTATTTCTGCCGATACACACTGACAAGAGTCTGAAAGTTAACATGAAACCTAATCCAAACCCGAAAAGGAAAAAACAATGGAAACACAAGTCTGTCCAAGAAAGACCAAATAATTTCTGTCCACATACACTGACAAGAATTTCAATTGAAATCTATCCTAAACCCAGTTCAAACACTACCCCCCCCCCCAAAAAAAAAAAAATCCAATTGTAACCCAATTTATCTGCGACAAAATAATATACTTGAAATGCAACTCAACAAGAACCTGAAAATTCCATTTGAAGTCAATCTGAAACCAGATTCAATCCCCCCCCCCCCCCCAAAAAAAAAAAATTAATCAAATCAAGATTTTAGAAAAAAAAGAACAATTTATGTCGATATGTATTGACCAGATCATGGAAATTCCAATAGAAGTCTATCTCAAACCCGATCCGAATAACCTGAAACTCAATCCAATCCCCCCCCCCCCCCCCAAAAAAAAAAAAGTAAAATAAAAAAATTAGGAAATAAAAATCTGTTCAAGAAAGACAAAAATATTTTTCCGTCCCCATCCACTGACCAGAATTGAAAACTAGTACTTGAAATGCAACTCGGCAAGAACCTGAAAATTCCAATTCAAGTCAAACTGAATCGAGATTCAAACCCGAAAAAAAAAAAAAAAAAAAAAAAAAAAACAATTATCCAACCAAATCAAGATTTTTAGAAAAAAAAAATTATGTAAATAGGTACAGACTAGAGCATGGAAATTTTAATAAAATCTTAAACCCGATACAAACTCCCCCCCCCCCCTTACATAACTAACAAGAAGCCTTGATGACCCCACAAAACATAACTAACAGGAACGAAGAGTCATGCATACTGCATCGATTATGATGCATTTTCTGACTCATTCTGAATATTGTAAACTTATTGTCATTCATGTACAATAATTTTACCAAATCTGTGCAAAAAAACAAAGCATAATTAACGAGAGTAAAAAAATTTCCATTAAACATGTTTATATACTTTCCATTTTATTCTGAATGCTTTAAACCTATCAATTTCATCTTTGTACAGTAATATTCCCATCCAAATCTCCCTCCCCTCCCCCCCTGTTAGTTTATATATGTTTTGTGCAAACAGCAAAACATAAATAAACATAACAAGAATGAAAAGTTACACATACAGCAATGGCGCTGACTTCCGGGTCTGCGGGTCTGCCGCGCAGACCCTGAAAAATATCTGCAGACCTTGCAATATCTTGGCAGACCCTGAAAATGCAGGCATGAGTTTTTCGCAGTTGAGCGATTTTCCGATTTTTTGCCACTTTTTGAGGGAGTAGTTTGTTCCAAAATTAAAAAAAAAAAAAAAAAAAAAAAAATCGGCCATCAATTTGAAAATTCGGAGATAAGATCACGAAAAAACTCAAATTCCGTCAAAACATTGGATAATAAACATGAACAGCATCGAAGAATAACGGGGGGGGAATGCTAATTTCATCAAAAGCTCATGGAAAAACGTCTATTTCGTCAAAAGGTCGCGGAAAACGTCAATTTTGTGAAAGGATCGTGAAAAAAACATAAGAATCGTCGAAAGATCTTTGAATTTTTCGTCAAAAAGTAGCGTGAAAAACGCGCATTATGTCCACGAATCACAGAAAAGATGCAAATTATGTTATTAGATAGTGGGGCAAAATGCAAATTCTGTCAAAGAATCGAGAGAAAATAGAGGATTTCCGCAAAAGATCGCAGAAAAATATGAATTCTTCAAATAATAATGGAAAAAATGAATTCTTTCAAAAAAAAGAAGGAAAAAATCGCAAAAACGGCCGAATTTTTCAAAATGACTCGAGAAAATAGTGAATTTTGGCCAAAGATCGCGCAAAAGACGCGAATTTCGTTCAAAGATAGCAGGAAAAAAGCGAAATCTGCCAAAGAATCGTGAGAAAAACGCAAATTTCGTTCAAAGATAGCAGGAAAAAAGCGAAATCTGCCAAAGAATCGTGAGAAAAACGCAAATTTCGGCAAGAGGTTGCGAGAGAAAATGCAAATTTCGACCAAAGATCACGAGAAAAACGCAAATGTTAACAAAAAATCAGAGAAAAATCGCGAATCCTAGGAAAAAAAAAACCTCAGAAAAATCGCCAGTTTTGGAAAAAGATCGCGGAAAACACACAAATTTCGTTTAAAAAATAGCGGGAAAACTCTAATTTCGTTCAAAAATAGCAGAGAAAAAGCTATTTTTCTTTCAAGAAATCTTGGGAAAAATGCAAATTTCGGAAAAAGATCTCGTGAAAAACGTAAATTGTGACAAAAGATCGCAAAAAACTGAAATTTCGTACAAGGATAGCAGGGAAAAAATAAATCTTATCAAAGAGTCGAGGGAAAAACGCTAATTTAGGCAAAAAAGTTGCGAGGAAGAAATGCAAATTTCGACTGAAGATCGCGAGAAAAATGCAAATTTCGGCAAAAGATCCGAGAAAAATCGCGAATTTTACAAAAAAACCCTCAGAAAATTCGCAAATTTTGGACAAAAATCGATCGCGGAAAAAGACGCAAATTTCGTTAAAAAATAGCGGGAAAAACGCAAAGAATAGCGAAAAAAAATAATTTCGTTCAAAGATAGCTGAGAAAAAGCTATTTTTCTTCCAAAAAATCTTGTTGAAAATGCAAATTTCGGAAAAAGATCGCGAGAAAAACGTAAATTGCAGCAAAAGATGGCAAAAAATTGGAGTTTTGGCAAAAGACACTAATTTTGTCATAAAATAGAAAGAAAAACGCAAAGAATCGCGAAAAAAAACTCAAATTTCGTTCAAAGATAATAGCGAAAATAAAAATTTTTTATCAAAGAGTCGTGGGGAAAACACGAATTTCAACAAAAGGTTGCGAGGAAAAATGCAAATTTCGATTAAAGATAATGAGAAAAACACAAATTTCGGCAAAAGATTGCGAGAAAAATGCAAATTTCGGCGAAAGATCACGAGAAAAACGCAAATTTCGGCAAAGGATCAGAGGAAAATCGCGAATTTTAGCAAGAAACCTCAGAAAAATCGCAGAAAAGACGCAAATTTCAACAAAAAATAGCTAGAAAAAAGGAAAGAATAGCAGAAAAAACTCTACTTTCGTTTAAAAATAGCAGAGAAAAAGAAATTTTTCTCAAAAATTCTTGGGGGAAAATGCAAATTTCGGTAAAAGATCGCGAGAAAACGTAAATTGCGGCAAAAGATCGCGGAAATTTCAGCAGAAAATCATTGAAATAGACGCGAATTTCGTCAAAAAATACCAAGAAAAGCGCAAAGAATCGTGGAAAATCTCAAATTTCTTTCAAAGATAGCAGGGAAAAACAAATTTTATCAAAGAATCGTGGGAAAGATGCGAGTTCCGGAAAAAACGCTAATTTCAGCAAAAGATCGGGAGAAAGCGCAAATTTCGACAAAAGATCGCGAGAAAATGCAAATTTCGTCAAAAGTTCGCGAGAAAATGCAAATTTCGGCAAAAGATAGCGAGAAAAACGCAATTTTTTGCAAAAGATTGTGTAAAAAAAACCACGATTAGCTTGCTATATTTATTAACTGATATTTTGAGTAAAGCATGGGAAAATGTGCACTGCACAACTAGCAAAGATTGCTGTGTAAAAAAACATTAAATCAGAATCATGGACTCAAAATAGAAACTTTCAGTTTAAAATTACTGATAGTATTTGCATAAATTGTTGATCCCCCCCCTTCCCCTTCTTCTTGAAATAAATTGGCATTTGAACAAAAGTATGTAAAAAAATTGTGAATAATATAATCTTATTCAATGTAGCAGATGCCTAAACACAAGCTATTTTAACCCTTTCCGGCACGGGCAGAATCTGTAGTAAAATGAGAAATTATCGACTGACACCGGAATTCACAAACGAATATTTTAAATACTTTGAATTCCTTAATTTAACCTTTTATTGTAAAAGTAAAATTTTACTAAAATATTACTGGCGCCGTTTGCAAGTTCGGAATTAAAATTAGGTATCCCAGACCGGGCACAGTGTGCCAGAAAAGGTTAAATAATTTATCATTTTCCCGTCTCACGCGCTTTTCCTCATTTTTTCTTTTAATCTTTTTGCGGTCTCATGCCTAAAAATGTGTTTAAAAGATCTCTTAAAATCTACACCGCCGACCTTTTTTACATTATTATTCATGACTATATTGATTATCGGAGAATCAAATCAGTTGCCCATTACATATATGTATTGTGATCGAGGGTGCAGGTTTCCGTCCCGCAGGACGGAATTTTGCCTTTTTTAAAATTCCCGAGGACGGGAAAAGAGTGGAAAAATCTCCGAGGACGAAAAAAAAAGTGTTTTTTGATTTTTCAGGATTCACATAAAAATGTTTAGGAATCGACTTAAAATAACTCCACTTTTTGGCAGACCCAGCTTTGTGACCAAAGTCGGCTCCTATGACATACAGTATAGATTATGAAACACTTTCCAACACATTTTCATTATTGTAAGCCTATCATTTTAATCCATTTGCAGTAATTTTACCACTCTATGTAAAGAACAAATCATAATTAACAAGAAAGAAAAACATGTGTGCAACATAGATTATGAAACACTTTCCAGCATATTCTGAATATTGTAACGGATATAGTCTTAATCAATCTGCAATATTACCAACCTATACAAAGGTTGAAACATAATTAACAAGAATCATGCACGCAGCATAGATTATGAAATACTTTCCAGCACATTCTGAATATTGTATTCCTGATCATTTTAATCCATCTGCAGTATATGTATCATCATGTGTAAAGAATAAACATAGTTAATTAGAATGAGAAATGATACATACAGCATAGATTATGAAATCCTTTCTTAGAAATACAGTGCTGAATGTACATTACTTTCTTATCTTATACTAACGTACTTTACTACAGAGTTGTTTTTAACGAAATCAAGTAGCACAGCATATATTAATAATAAAATATGAAATATCTTTTTTTAAGTGGGTGGGGGAGGGGTAATTAAAGGTGATCAGAAATCATGAATATGAATTCTTTGCATTAGTCTTTAATTTTTTGTTTTTATCTTTTTATTATTAGCCTAAAAAAACACTGATATCAGTACAAAAAACCCTGAACGGGTTAAAAGCTTGTGACGCAGCACTTTATCTTATATATCTAAGAATTTTAAATTTGGGACTCAAAACTAATGATATCAAAATTTATGTGACGCTATGCTATTAATTAATATATACATATATTAAAATTTAATTCATTAAGGTTTTATCAATTACATCTTTCATAAATTCAAAATATGAATCTTAAAAGATATGATATCAAAATTTATGTGACGCCTTGACGAGGCTTTAAACAATGTTTTAAAATTCCATTTATTTATTTATTGTCTAAATACATTTTCATATCTAAACAATACTTTTCATTTTCCAATACACTGTTAAATACATCACTTTCACTGAATATATATAATGCACTGAAATGTATTTATTTGAATAAATAGATTTATCTTTTGGGCTACGCTATCCAAAATCAAAAATAACGTTTGAATAAATATTTTTTGCGTCATTGTATCCAAAGTAAGTTAAATAGATGCAAATAGATAAAATGACGCAAAAAATATGTATTCAAATGTTATTTTTGATTTTGGATAGCGTAGCCCAAAAGATAAATCTATTTATTCAAATAAATACATTTCAGTGCATTATATATATTCAGTGAAAGTGATGTATTTAACAGTGTATAGGAAAATGAAAAGTATTGTTTAGATATGAAAATGTATTTAGACAATAAATAAATAAATGGAATTTTAAAACATTGTTTAAAGCCTCGTCAAGGCGTCACTTAAATTTTGATATCATATCTTTTAAGATTCATATTTTGAATTTATGAAAGATGTAATTGATAAAACCTTAATGAATTAAATTTTAATATATGTATATATTAATTAATAGCATAGCGTCACATAAATTTTGATATCATTAGTTTTAAGTCCCAAATTTAAAATTCTTAGATATATAAGATAAAGTGCTGCGTCACAAGCTTTTAACCCGTTCAGGGTTTTTTGTACTGATTTTCTTTTACAGGACTACACAGAATAATTTAGACATGTTATCGTCTACGAATTACAAACGATCACTGCTGACAGGATGCTTTTAATTGGGTCATTTTTTTAATGCTTAGCTAAATTTTTTCATATCAATAAATTTTTTTTTCATTATATACAGGCCTGCAGAAAATAAAAAGCTCTTAAGTATTAATTAATACTTACGTCATTTGTCATGTACTTTTGACTGTCCCTGTAATTGAACTATACATCTAATTTTCATAAAATTTCAAATAACTAACGAAAATTTTGCAACGACTATATATATTAAAATTCAAACTATTCTGTTGGATAGTTTTTGCGCTATTATGTGCGGACAGATAAACGGACATACCAGATGATGTAGGGTGCTACGTATTTATACAATTACGATATTTACTTACTGACCATAATGTAATGAAATAGTTTCTGTAAATGAACCAGCACGAAAGCTCCATACTTTGTTTTCAATACCGAACACGGCATAATAAACCTCATATATCAATTAGAGAGCAATTCAACTATTTTAACGCAAGTTAGAGTTCGGAAAGACACATTAGGCAAACGACTACCTAAACAGAAATCATAAACACATTCAACTATGTTGGAAAGTGCTAAAAACGCATGTTAGATTGGAATTTGACATTCCGCAATTCATACAAATAGACGGAAGCATATTTGAATTCTTTTGAATAGCCCTGTATTTTACCTGCTATCTTTAAATACACGCCATTATTTAGCTAAAATCTATTTAAAACAGAAATATGCTTAAAACTAACGAAATCACACTTCCCGAGAATACCTTTCATAGCCGGCTACGTATCCAATTTTTTGCGTGACTCTGTATATCATTTTATTTCTATTCTTTAAACATACAGTACTGATATGCCACCTTTGTAAGGTCATTACTTGGCAGAATGTCAAGCCGATTCCATTCAGACTTTAGGGGGAATAACCTATGAGTCCCAGATTACTTCTACGTATTCATGGAAATGATATAATATTGTTCTCTATTTTTTGTTCTGAGTAAAATTTTTTTTTAATTAAATGGATTGCGCACCTTCTAACAGTTCTCGGAATAAACTTTCTAAAGTATATATTTTCTCCTACATTTTTGTGAATTTTAATAAATGTATGTCTGTTTTTTTCTTCTTTTTTTTAACATTTATATTTATGGCTAGAACACAGTTTTAACGATTGCTTGGCATCTGACTTGGCGGCTATGCGAGAAATTCGCCCATTCTATTAACCTAAATATTCAGAACATATGTATGTCATATACTCCCTAGGATTTATTTGTCGCCAAAATGGCGTTATTTTGCCCAATATGGTAACCCTGATATTGTTGTTTATTTTTTGATAAACTGTTTATTTACCTTAATTTTTCTCTTTTCAAATAATATAAAAAAAAATTTTTGTTCTATAGTTATTAGTTTTGAAAATTTAATACAGTGTCTCACAAAAGTGATGGGACACTTGTGCTTTATAAAAAGAAACTGCAATAAAATAAATAAACAAACATGTGCAAAATTTTTTTGGGTGTGTTTCATATTTAAAGTTAGTAACAATTATTACATAACATACATTTTGTCAAAATATTAAAATATTAATTTAGTAAAAATACAATTGTTCAGAACGGAGCAAAAAATGGCTCACATAAGTGATGGGACACTTACTTTTCCATCAAATATTTATCCAAAAATTTTACTTTTTAAAAGGTTTTAATATTTTGTTGGATTTCCTTTTACTTTTAAAACATGATTTAACCTTTTTGGGATGGATTCGACTAATTTTTTTGTGATTTCTGGAGTGATTTTACCCCCATTCTTCTTGAAGCACCGATTTTAGTTGTTGTTTTGAAGAAATGGTGTGTTTGCGAATTCTTGATTCCAATTCTTGCCAAATATTCTGTATGGGATTTAAGTCTGGAGATTATGGTGGTGTTTTTATTATTTCAGGACAGTTATATAGCAGTCAGAGTCTAACACTCAGAGCAGTGTGCTTGGGGTCCTGGTAGAATTTAAAATCGTTATGAAGGTTCAATTTTCGTGCTGAAGATTTCAAATTTTGCTTTAAAATATCAATATACTTGTACTGATCCATTATACTGTCAATAAAAACAAGATTACCAACTCCAGCGGACGACATACACCCCCATACCATAACTTCCTCCACCATGTTTTACTGTTGGTACCAAGTTCTGTTTGCGAAATTCTTCCCTGGGTTTTCTCCACACCAAGATTCTACCGTCAGAACCAAATATATTAAATTTACTCTCATCAGCAAATATAACTTTATTCCAGTAATCAGAATTCTTATTTATGTTGGATTTTGCGAAAGCTAGTCTGAGTTTTCTATTCTTTTCACTTACGAAGAATTTTTTCCTGGCTACTCTACCGTGATATCCAGCAGATCGAATTACCCTTCTAATAGTCTCAGGATTAACAATTATTCCATATAATGCTTGTAAATCAGCTGCAACTTTTGAAGCACTATTTCTTGGATTTTTTTAATATTTCGAACGATAATTCGCTTTATTCCATTGGATACTTTGATGGTCGGCCAGGTCTTCTTATATCCTGAATCATATGATTCTTTTTATATCGTTTAATGATATTGAAAACTGTTGAACGACTCAAGTTAACTGTTTCAGCAGTTTTTCTAATAGATTTTCCACGTTCAATATGCAAATTAATAACTAATTTTTGAATTTCAGGCGAAATTTCTTTTCGTTTAGCATTCATGGCTACACAGAGCTAAAAAACACAAAAATTCCAAAACAAACTGTAGAGAAATACTGCAGACGATTTTATAAATTATTGCCAATTGCTTTTAAGTAAAAATAAAGCCCCCAAAAATATTTTTATTGCTTATTTCAGACGATTTTTGTTGCATATATAATGGTGTCCCATCACTTATGTGAGCTATTTTTTGCTCCGTTCTAAACATTTGTATTTTTATTAAATTAATATTTTAATATTTTGACAAAATGTATGCTATGTAATAAACTTTACTAAATTTAAGTATGAAACACACCCACAAAAAAATGTGTACATGTTTTTTTAATTTATTTGATTAGTTTCCTTTTGTAAAGCACAAGTGTCCCATCACTTATGTGAGACACTGTATATTTAAAAATTGTTTTATTTATTGTTATTTTTTAAAATAATAGAAAATAATTTAAAAATGTATATTTAACCAGTATTCGAAAATAAGGTTATCGCCAAATTGACGGTGGAAGAAAATTGTACCAAAACTTGTGCATATATGATATCTGCGCCATATTCATATCCAATGCATGCAAATAATATAAATAAATAATGTACACAATAATGTAAAGAAATTTTTTTAAAAAATTGCTAATCTGGCGAGTTTTAAAATCATGCCATGCAGCCGTTAATTCTAAAACGATTAAGTTACACTACATTGCGAGGGAAAAAGTTATTTAGCTAAGTTTAATAATCATACCTTTAAATCATCTTTTTTATTATATTTGTCTGTTTATAACTTATTTTAGTGTAACAGAATTACAGTGAAATATTTAAAAACAGATAATTCAATTATAAAAACAAAAATATATTCGCCAGAAAAAAAGAAAAAAAAATCGATATATCCAGAATGTTTAGTGAACAAACTCATCTCGAGATAGTACGAACTTGCCCATTTTCGAAATGGACTCGCTCTTTTCGCCCATGCGCATTTCTGACCAGGTCTCTATAAAACGTGGTTCATCAGTAGTATATTTAAAACTGTTCAGCGTAAAAAAACATAACTCATTTGCAACCACATTTAAGATTTTTTTTTTCACACTCAGTAACGAATACGAATTCTTTTGTGTAGCCCTGTACATGATTTGCATGATTTATACACACAACGTAATATGCAAAAATTATAGTTAAACTTAAAAAAAAAGTCATACCACAACTAAATACTTGCAGCAATCATCGTTAATGTACAGCATTTTTGATACAGCATAGTATCCAGGGCTGGCAAGTTTCTGCCGAGGTGGTTAAAACCAGCCTGCTAACTGTTTGACCTGAAACTGACTGGTTAACCTGAAACTAATTTCTGCCAGTAAATGGCAAAAACTGGCAGAAACTAAGAAATAATACTAATAAGAACTTTACCCTGCAATGATTCATAATTCACACAACTATTTAATATATGAAGAATTTAGTTAAAAAATTAAAATAAAGTTTATGAATGTTATTCAAAGTAGCAAAAAGTTTCAAAAGGATTATATAAATACTAGCTGACCCGCCCGGCGTTGCCCGAGTCCGTAATAATAATGTTAAACGAACTTGAAATTTTTATGATTTTATCTTTAACTCGAAATATGTGTAAATGCACTGTTAAAAATTTGACCCTTTTCTGTATCGTCACTCCACCGGTTTTATAGAAAATGATTACTTCAGCTTATTATGGAGCATTCTCATAGGTCAAAAGAGAGTTATTCTATAAAAGCGGGGGAGTGGTGATGCAGCAAAAGGGTCAAATTTTTTACAGTGTACATTATATTAAATACGTACCCCCTGACTGTGTCAAAAATTGGTTTAAAAAAACTAATATTTAGCTCCAAAAATACCCAAAATGACCAAATTAATTTTGCTAACCTTTCTTAATCTAAACTGCTTTTTAACTTGTTTTGAATGAAAAAAAAAATTCGAAAATATTCTTTTAAGACCAGCATTACTTGCTAATAATGTCATTATTGAGGATGTAAAATTTGAAAATTTCTCATTTTCACCGGTATTTGTTTCTAAAGGAGACCACCAACAGAAGGCAAGACATTTTCTAGGACTTCGTTGAGGAAATATGTTTCTGGGAAATGAGTCGATTACAAGGGGTATATACGGCACAAATTTTATATTAATATCAAAAAGCAATTTTCTTGCTCTTTCTTTATGCTAGGTTAGGTTCCCTTAGAAAGACCCCCACGAAGGGCACTCCCCCTGGTCCTATATCCCTAGCGTAGATAATCGGACGTCAAAAATCAACCAACCAATCAACCAACTTTCTTTATGCTTAAATGTCAATTTTGGTTCCATATACTTAGGATGAAGTAAATAAGCTAGCACTTAATTAAATGAGATTTGAATTTTCCATTTGTGATTTCCCATGATATTTCCATCATCAAATAAAGTTAAGCTAATTTTATGAGCAGCTATAATAGAAGAGTCATGCTTTTTACTTTCATCTAAAGCAACAACAATCGATTTTAATAATTGTGACAAATATTTAACTTCTTCATAAATCATGATATTTACTTACAATTTTAACAATTGCTGTCTTTAATATCATTTTCATGATTTTCAGTTATCTGTAAATAATATAACTGATTCTTTGTAAAAGATTCAAAACTATCAAATTCTAATACAAATTTATTTATATTTTAATTAAAAACTATTCACAATATTTTATTTGCTATTTATTCTGAATAAAATTTGTATAAGCAATTTAATACTATATTAAAAAAGTCTCGGATTATGTCACAAAATGATTTTATGCCAGTTGTTGTCAGTTTCAGCCGGTAAAAACCGGTTATAACCACTTTCTGCTACCGGCACGGCAGAAATAATTTCCCGGCACGGCAGAAAATAAAAACCCAGCTCTGATAGTATCCGAAATCTTTTGTGTGTCCCTGTAAATACTTCGCATTTTCTATTACATAGGAAGTAACTTATTGTAAACCTAAGCAACTTAAAACAATTTTATGTGTGAAATAGTATAACAAAATTAAAATATGACGCAAATAATGTTCCTCTTTATACCTTTATGTTACGGGATTCTTTTGTGTGGACCTGTAAATGAATAATAACTATTCTCTGTGCAGCATATTCTACATCATTTGTATTTTAATTTTAATGGCCTTCATAAATACATATCAATTTCATTATGTTCGAACGGGTGTAACATCATTAAAAAGTACTTGAAACTATTTTTTCTCATCAGCCGTAATGTAACGGAATACTTTTGGCTGTCCCTTTGTTGGAACTATACATCGATTTTCATAAAATTTGAAGCGACTCAACAAAATTCTGCAACAAATATATAGTTAAAATTTCAAACGATTCGATTGAGTAGTTTCTGCACTGTTATATGCGGACAGACAGACGGGCGGACCAGGCGACGACTATAGGTGATAAGTATTCATATTACGAACGCATTTAAAAATCAGTTAAATTTAAAAGCGTTTGCCGAAATTGAAAACGAATTTCCAACAATTATTACTTAAAGACAATGCTGAAACCGATTTATTTTTATGTGTCCCTGTAAATGAACGACAAATGCTATAAATACCCTATTCTATCAAAATCATCTTGTAATGAAATTCAGTGATTTATATCAGTTTCAATACATTTGAAATAGAGTAATGTCATTAAAGTACTAAATTTAAAAAATAATTTTAAAATCAGTCAGTCTTTTTCAGGACATCCGGTATATGCAACATCTCTAAGAAAACAAGTAAGAAAAATCATGCGTTAAGCATAGTTTATAAAACATTTTCCAACACTTCCTAAAATCTTTAACAAAACGTCGTTATTTAGGAAAATGGGGTTGCTGTATATGGCCAAATATGTATTACAATACTTTTGAACAGTCCTGTATTTGACCTATCAGTTGATATATTAATTATATAATGGGAAATTTCAGATTAGCAGGGAAATGCCTCGCAGGTTGAAATTTCTCTTTCAGCAATTTATACTGATATATGAAAACATATTTGAATACTTTTGTTCAGCCCTGTAATTCATCAAGTACCTTTATTACACACCAGTATTTAGCTAAAATTTATTTTAAACTAAAACATTCTTAAAATTACTGAAAGCACATTCTGATAAATCATCATTCATAGGCGTCCATGTATCAAATTCTTTGCCTGACCTTGTATATCATTTGTTCTATATTCTAAACATTTCTTAGTAAACTGAATGCATTTCAGCGTAAAATGCATAATTTATTTAAAAAACACCTTTAAGTAATTTACGCTATTCAGTAACGCTTGCGAGCTCTTTTGTGAAGCCTTATATATCAACTATAGCATTTATGCACACCATATACTAGACATAGGTTTGGTGAAACTTAAAAGTGCATATCATAATTAAAATGCATTTCATCTATTCATCAGCCATCATCGGATACATATACAGTATTTCGGAAAGAATATACTATTTTAAATATTTTGTGTGTCCCTGCAAATACTATGCACTTCGTAAAATACATGACTATATCTTATATTTATGTTAAGCCTCAGCGACGTGTATCAATTTTATTATATATGAAGTAGTTTAAAATAATTAAAATATGTCGCATACAATTCCCTTCTTTACCATTATGTAATTTTCGGTGGCCCTGCAAATGAATAATAACTATCTTTTTCACCGCATAATTTACAGAATACATATTTTAGTGCACTTCGTAAATGCATATAAATTTTAATATGTTTGACATGGTGTAGCATTTTTTAAATTCATTTGAAACGATTTTTCACCATAGGCCGTAATGTAACGGTAAACTTTTGACTATCCCTGTATATAAACTAATCGTGCTAGAAACTTCATTTGAAATAGAATTTGTTCTAGAGTAAACGTCAATAACATCCAAAAGTTTCAGGGCAATCTGAGTATATTTACAGGAGTTAGAACACGGACAGATGGACAGACGTACAGACAGCCAGACGGACAGACGACTTGGCAAACCGAAATCATAAACGCTTTTCAACTTTGTTTGAAAGTGTTAAAAACCACCTTTTAGTAAATTACGCTCATATTCAGTGACCTTTATGAGCTCTTTTATGTAACCCTGTATACCAATCATAGCATATAGCATTTATACACACCATATAATATGCATTTATTTAATGAAATTTAAATCGCATGTCATAATTAAAAATGCATTTCATTCATTCATCAGTCAATCATCGAGACTTCGGATAGAATATACTATTTGAAATCCTTTTTGTGTCCCTGTAAATGCGATGCATTTCATATTATGCGTGAAATATTAACCCTCAGCAGCGTTATATCAATTTTATTATACATGAAATCGTTTAACATAATTAAAATATGTCGCAAACAATCACCCCCCCCCCCAAATGTTATCGTGTAATGAATTATTTTGTGTCGCCCTGTAAATAAATAATAACTATTCTTTTCGCTGCATATTTTACAAAATGCATATTTTCGTGCACTTCGCAAATGCATGTAAATTTGAATATGTTTGACAGGTGTAACATCTTTAAAATTCATTTTAAAAGAATTTTTCCCATAGACCGTAATGTAACGAAAAGCTTTTGACTATGCCTGTAAATAAACTAATCATGGTAAGAACTTCATTTTCAATAAGTTTCGTGCTAGGGTTAACGTTAATAACATCCAAAAATGTCATGGAAAGCCAAGTATACTTACAAGAGTTAGAGCGCGGACAGACGGTCAGACAAACCGAAAGCATACACACTTTTCAACTTTGTTGGAAAGGGTTAAAAATGCATTTCATCCATCCTTCAGCAATCATAGGATACATATACAGTACTTGGGAAAAATTAAGCTGTTTGAAATTTTTTGACCGTCCCTGTAAACAAATTTATCATGCCAGAAACTTCATGTGAAATAGGGTTCGTGCTACGGTAAACGTCAATAACGTCCAAAGATTTCAGGGCAATCCGAGTATATTTACAGGAATTAGAGCGCGAACAGACGACCAGACGGACAGACAAACCGAAATCACAAACACTTTTCAACTTTGTTGGAAAGTGTAATAAACATGCTGTAGGTAATTGTAAGAATATTCTAAAATTAAATTGGCCCCACCAGTGGCCGAGAGGTTCGGACCTCTCAACTGGTAGACGGCAGGTGCTGGGTTCGAACCCAATCGCGGCTGTCGGCCTAACCGTTCGGAGTTTTCCGTGGTTTTCTTCTAACCTTGCGTAAATACGGGTTAGGTTCCCTTAGAAAGACCCCCACGGAGGGCACTCCCCCTCGTCCTATATCCCATTAGCGTAGATAATCGGACGACAAAAATCAACCAACTAAAATTAAATTAAAATCGTCAATTTACAGATACATATATTCGTTTCATAATTTCGTTCTCTTTTGTATAGCCCTGTAAAATTATTAAAAATACTATATACATATTCCATAAGAAAAACAAACAACGGAGTATATAGACAGACAGACAAAAAAAGATAACTTGTAGGAACAACAAGCACTCAAATCAATTGTTTTAATATTCGCTATTCGCAATCGTTTCTAAAGTTTCGTTATGCAAGATTCTGTTAATTTCCAGTCAATAGACGGATAACTATCTTTTAGCACGAGTTTTTAGCTTGATTTAGCTTGTTGTAGGTCCTACAGTCCTATAACTGTCCAGATTTCTTACATCAATCCAAAAGTAACATTTTATAGAAACAAAAATGTTTTATTGTCATTCACACAAAAGAAACTGCAATCTACTTAATAATCTTCTAGTTATGCACCCCTGCCGCTAGATGGCATATGCCTTGACCCCGCCTTTAATCTAGCGGACAGCTCTGTTTGGAACGCTTGAAATATATGCAGTTTTGATTTGCTTCCGTCTTCTTACATTTTTACGAGAGAATAGAGAGTAAACATGGGCGTAGGAAGGGGGGGTCCAGGGGGGTCCTGGACCCCCCTAGAATTCTGGCTGAACCCCCTAGAAATATTTTATAGTGAAAATACGACTATTTTTTGAAAAAAATATTTAAAAGAGCAGTAGTACTAAAAATGACAAATAATAATAACAAAACCGAATAAAACGCAACTATTAGTTTTCTATGCCATTATTTAAGAGTGGGGGGGGGGGCACACTTAGTGTCTCATAAATGATAAACAACAACGGATATGCCAGATATGTGATTTATTCTTTTTGCTCTGGAACACAGAACGTCTCGATACTTTCATGCCTGAAGCTATAGCAGAGGAAGCGGGACGTAGCTACGATAAGGCAATTCTGGCTTTTCTTTTGTGCGGATTGTCCTTGATCTTGTTGGTAGCAAAGAAAGTCTAGCTTTCCCCTATTCTGTCTAAATTCTAGGAAGTTACGATCCTCCCTACAAATCTCAAAGTCCTGCAGTCTCAAACACAGAGGAAGGAAGGTTATATTCCCTCCTCTGTAGTCTCAAAGATAGTAATCTAACTACACCGTTTTGCGTTAGCTAAAACATTCTCTGTGAATTATTTGTACTTAGAATGGGTGGGCTACATAAACACCACGTTCACACACTAAATGTACTGAAAGTACTTTATCACAGTAATCTATTGCTGAGAAAGATTTACTATTTACTAAAGGTGCGTATGGGTGCGACGACCCGTAACGCATAAATTTTGTTATTTTTTTTTTAACAGGATGAATACACTAATGCACACTGTTTACTATAAGATAATACGACACTATGGCACCGACTGGTAACACCAGTCACACTAATTTCACATAACTTTCAGCTTCAAGAGATGCGCTTGTTACACACGTTGCATATTTCACACAAAAAGTAGATTTACATCTATACGCAATTAAACAGGCCTGCACATCGATGAGCACATTCACAAACTTTTTTTTCCTTTTAGCATTCTCGAATGTTGACACACAGCATGATGATTCAGGGTACAATATGTTGCATATGGGCGAATGTTGCATATGGTGTTGCATGTGGGCTCTCACTAATATGTTGCACACCTCACTGGAACGTAGATGACGAAAGACACCACCACTAATTACTCTTTTGTGATTCACCATCACAACACTGCAAAAAAAACTTAGCCATATCACAACGCAGGGTAAAATGAAACACAGAATGCTGCAGTCCTGAGCCGAAAACACTTGACCCATATTCCGGCGAAACAACCAGCTGATAAATTGTGACCTTCATAGATGTTGCAGAACCACAGGGAGAAAAAGAAAGAAGATAAAACATTTCTTGAGTGCGGGAGAAGTCATGAATGAATAATATAGACTGTCGCAAGTTTCGGTTCGGATGTAGGGGAAAACGTCACACTATGAAGTACAGACAGCCTTGGAACTTCGGGGAATGTTGCTTTAACAGTGCATCGATGTTTGATAGAGTCTTTTCTGTCGAAGATTTTAAGTATGATTTTTTTTTTAAACTCTCTGTGTGTGTGTGCGTTTTTTTTTTTTGACCGGAGAAAAAAAGGCCAGATGCACCAGATATAATATGTAAAGGTGTTAGTTCATAGGCCCAGGTGATTTACCAAAGGAAGCACACACAAAAAAATTCCGAAAAGGCGAGAGTTACATTTTACGACGATGCATTTATTTAACTTGAGGTACGACAGTGCAACTCCCCACAAGGGGAGGGGATTCTGAGAGAGCTCTAGTCTACATGTTGTCAGTATCAAAGCAATCAGCAAAGTGACGATACAATGTCATAGCCCTTATCGCCAAAAGGCATCAGAAGTCTTTCATACAAAGAATTTTGGCGATATTTGATAAACTACACGTTCAGTATCAGTGACTACATTTGCGTTCTGGGAACCCAAGGATTATTTTTACATCTGCGAATATTTTATAGGGTTAAAGAAATATTTTAAGCTTGGGAAGTATCTGAGATAAGCAAATCATTACATACATTTGCCTTTTGCAGACAAAACTTTAAGTTATCCAGATGCGCAATTGAATAGAAAGAAAGCACAGTCAGGATAAACAGAGATAAAAGTATTTCTAGGTTTAAGCATTAATTGTGAGAATGAAAACAGGGTGTGTAAGGCAGATGTTAATAAAAATGTAACGGATAAGAGATTATGATGAACTAAGCCCAGAGCTTTCTTTATTTTGTTACTAAGTGCGGTTACTATGGGCAGATGTTTTTTCACAGGCACAACAGAAAATTTGTGAGAAAGGAAGTTCTATTATTATTTTATACAGAGAGCTCCAAAAGATGAAAAGTTTCACTTCTATTAGTGGGAGTATGAAAGTTAGAACATAACTATTAAATGTAGAATTAGTTTAAACTACTGGGTTTATTAGTGAAAAGGGAAATTAAAATAAACCAACGAATTTATTAAAGGGAAATAATTATTGCTTTTATGAAGGGGAAAAGATATGTAGCGATAATCTCCGCTACAGGGGCGTTGCAATAGCGATTTTTATGCCATTTTCAATATTTTACCACTTAAAAGTGTATGAAGTTATGCCTAGAACTGAACTAAAATTTTTGTGTATGATTATTTTTTGGTATGGCAAGTAGGTCCTCCCTGAATTTGAAAAAAAAAATCTACCTATCATTTTGTTGTCCATCGGCTCGTGCAGACACGGAAACTCGTTTTTGCTCCGATTAATTGACTGAAGCAGAAATTTAAGATGAAAATCAAAGTTGACATAGTATTGAATTAAAATTATTAAAGCATTAACTCATTAACATGTGTAACTATTTTTTTAAATATTAAAATGTACGTATGAGATAGAAGAAAGTTTTGGGATTGGCACATCCAACTAGATTTAGAAAGGAAAACTACAACACGAAAGA
>CAXHSM010001681.1:0-16268 GCA_964019185.1 Maratus speculifer
CTGGGCCTGAAAATTCTGAGTGAAATTCTGTCTCTAATACAGGAAAATTTGATGATAAACCTATCGATCATTGACGAAAATCAGGTCTGCAGGTGGCACTAAGAATGACTTTGGCAGACCAGTTGCATTTTAACATGCGAATATTGAAAATTCAGCCGTCAATTCGATGTGGAGATGATTCGTACAGCTGATTCTCAGTCTGATGGTGTTTGTTTATCTTCTAGATATCCGCAGTTGATGTGACATAGGTAAAGTTCAATGAAATGGGTTGAATAATTGAATCATTTAGTCGATTATTTACGTCTAAAGCCGATTATTGAAAAATTGACCTGTTTGTTGAATAAAATGTTTTTTTATCCCTTTTAGAGACTAGAGATAGAGATTCACACGGGCCATAATGTTCAGGCTCGACCTCTTTGAAAAAAATCTTGGCCCGGCCCTTAAATAGAAGTTGGAATTTCGCCCGAAACCGGCCCGCAAAATTCCAACTCAGTCCGATTGAATTTCTACTAAATAGGGATTTTTACCTGTATGGAGAAGTTCTGATTAAAAAAAAATACCTTAGAATTTTTCTAACGTTTATGATCTTCATTTATATAGAAATGACGTAGTTTATGTTTAAAATGAACCGCTGTTTGTTGTATGTAAATGTTTCAGTTATCCTTAATACTATTAATCCGTATTCCATGTATTGGAGATATAAATATCTTAAAAATGGTATACAGTAAAATCTTCTAAAACGGAATCGCATAGGAAAGAAAAAAATCGTTATAGACACGTTTCCTTCTTAGCAGGTATAAAAATGTATTATATTTTACCCTCACATATTATTGCATTAATTTTGTATGGATGAAACGCAATTTTCAATTTAAAACATTATTCCGCCATAGGCAAATACTTTTTTATACATTTTACTACATTTTAATGAGCTTAGTAATCTACGATTCTTTAAAAAGAATAATTTTTTATATTTAATTGAAGAATAAAGGCGATTTTAAACTGTATGCTTTTTTTGCAAAAATTTTTGGCTCAGGCCAAATTTTACTGATCTTTCAACAGACCTGGCTACGCCGAGACAATGATTTTCATATAGGCTGGCTCAAAACTGGGACAAAGTATTTTGGCCCGTGAAGGCTAAGAAGAATGAAATCAGTCCCGGCTCGGTACGGAAAAAATAAATTAGGCCCGGCCTGATCCGATCTTTCAGGAAAAAAGTAAATCCCTATCCCAGCCCGACCTAGGAAGATTAATAAAATAAATTTTGATTTAATCCTTTTTAATATAAATAAGTTTACTGTAAATAAATTCCAAGTAACTTCTTACTAAACATTTCAACTTGTTTAATTAATTTGGATTCGAATTTCCTGCTGTACTATCAGCAATAAAATAAACAAATTTTCATTAATATGAAAATACGTAACTGGAATATTTATAACAATATAACGTAAGGGGTAGTATAGAATGTCCATCTTTAAATCTATCTTATAGTCTCCTCAATAAGTGTAAAATATTCGATGTTTTAAAGTGAAAAATTTAACCCATTAATGCCCAAATTATTTTCTTCAATAAAAATGAAATTTTTGGGTTTCCCACCACTTTTAAAGGAAGAATAACTTTGATCTTAATTTATTGAGGTCTCTTAAAAAATAGTACTTATTTATCTTTCTATTTACTGGTGTGAAAAGTGCTTTTTTGTCTATTTTGTAATTGTCCCTAAAAAGGGACGGTAGGCACTAATGAGTTAATCTCAGTGGGTTAATAATGCTGAATTTTATATAGAATATACAGGGTGTCTTAAAATGAATTAACTGATTTAAAAATTCAATAACTTACAAATGGTCGCAGCTATTTAAAAAATATTTGCAGAAGGGTTAGGTAAGATGTGAGAAGTGTTTTTTACAGCCTTACTTAAGTTTAAAATAGAAGAAATACATGATATTGCTAGCAATGGTTGTTAAATTGGGGGCCGATATTTTGTTTCTCTTCACTCTGTCTTGTTGCGACAAAAAGAGATTAAATATATGAAATGACTCTCAGTTGCCAATGTAATTTTGTTATTAGGAGTCCACTGCATATATTTAATCTTTTTCTTTCACACCAGAATTGAGAAAAGAGGCCAAAAGAGCTCAGATTTAGCGCCTGTTGCTAACAGTACCATCTATCCCCGCTATTTTAAATTAGTATCGAGAATCGCGGTAAAAAACTCCTGCTATCTTACATTCTTACATAACACTCTTGTAGGAATTTAATTTTACAGCTACCACAATTTGCAAGTTACTGAGTTTTAAAATCAGTCAGTCAATTTTAGGACATCCGGTAGATGCATATATACAAATACAGAAACATGCTTTTAAAGATATAAACACATATATTTTAAGTTATATATTTTAAGTTAGTCGGCAAAATCGTCATTTACGCCCCCCTAATGAATTCTACTTAAATACGCCCCTGATTATCATTTCCTTAATATGAAAAAACGAAAATACTGTGCAAAAAAACTCATCAAAACAGAGATATTCCAATATACAGTCGCAGTTACGCTATCAAATGATAAACAAATCAGATTTCCCAACCACGTGATCACTTTACCCAACAAAATTCTTCAGGTAATGTGGGTTACCCCATGGAGGAAGAAGATAGGTGGAGGTGAACTAAGCCTTAAAAAAGGTTTACAATGTGAATCCATTTATCGCTCAAATTTTAGTGTAAAAAAAAAAGCACGTGGAAAATTGGAAAGCTTCCAAAAAAGGAAGGGATTTTGTATTAATAAGACGAATTGAAAGAAATGAATTACAGCTGGAGCATTTTTTTAAGAAATAGGAAATTTTTAAAATGGTCTTTGTTCTATTCGCGTTTGAAATGAAATAGACGCCCTCTCGCGGACAAAGTCTGAAAAACGAAATAGAACTGATACCGTGAGCATGAAATCAGTGTTTAAAAGGCCGATAAATAAATAAACAGTTCTATAACGCGTGCAACGTTGGGTTCTTTGTATTAAAATTATCTAAAATCAAAATTTTATACACAAAGTTTAGATCTATAATATAAAAAAATACATTTGACTTACTCATGGCAAAATAGCATGACAGCAACACAATGCTTTCATGCTTCAGCTTCTCTAAAGCAATTACTAGATTTTCCAGCATCTACAAATTCTAAAATTGTCGATATTTGTAATTTATCTCCCATAATTAAATAAAAAAGATAAAAAACTGCACTTTAAATAGCTCTTTAAACTGGTTCTATGCTACAGTGCTACAGCATGGAACGTAAACAAACAAACGTAAACAAACGATTATCAGGTCTATTACAACGCCATCTTTCGGTCATTACAAACGCGAATTATTATTTATTAAAAGAAATGTTACTTTTAAAATAATTGAAATTGGGAAATTTATTATTATTATTAAATGTCATTATTATTATTAAATTTCAAATTAAAATTAAATAAGAAATTGAAAACGTTTGATACGAACTAAAAATTGTATTATTAAAAGTTTTATTTTTACAGTAATTTTTATTAACACTTTTCAACAAAATTGAAAAATGTTTATGCATTCGATTTGTCTGTCCGTCTGTCCGCGCTCTAACTCTCGTAAATATACTCGGAATGCAAAGAAATTTTACTATGTTATTGAAGTTTACACAAGCACAAACCCTATTAAAAATGAAGCTTCTACCACGATTAGTTTATTTACAGGGACAGTCAAAAGTTTTCGATTATATTAGGGCCAATGGGGAAAAATCTTTCAAATTAATTTTAAAGATGTTGCGGCTGGACAAACGTATTCACATTTATTTGAATCTACGAAAAGCACACTAAAATATGCAGCTAAAAGAATAGTTATTCATTTACATGGCCACACAAAATAATTCCAATACATGATAATAAAGGAGGAAATTGTTTGCGACATATTTTAACGATGGTAAACGGTATCATGTGTAATCAAATTGATATACGTCGCTGAGACTTAATATGAGTTATTTCACGCATAATACGAAGTGCATAGCATTTACAGGGACACACAAAAGACTTCAAAAAGCATATTCTATTCGAAGTACTGTATATTACGCATGGTAACTGTTCCATGGATGAAACGCATTTTTAATTATGATATGCGTTTTTAAGTATCACTAAATGTATTCACATTATATTGTGTGCATAAATGCTATAATAGTTACACAATTAAGATATACAGGGTTACTGAAAAGAACTCGGAAAAGTTACTGAATGTGAGTGTAATTTACATAAAGGTTTGCTTTTAAAAAAGTTTTGCATTTTTACGTCGAATCGCATTTAGTTTATCGTGAAATGTTTGTAGAATATAGATTAAATGATATACATGGTCACGCAAAGAACTGGATACAGGTTTGTTTAAGGATAATAATTTATGGAAATATGATTTAAATAGTTTAAAGAGTATTGTTGTTTGATTAACATTTTTTATTTATTTTTTTATATAATTAATTTTAGCAAAATACTTCCGTGTAATAAAGGTACTAGGTGAACTGCAAGGCTGAACAAAAGTATTGAAGTATGTTTTACATCTATTCGTATAAACTGCCAAAAGAAAAATTTCATCCAGCTAGGCATTTTTTTGCTAAATTAAACCTCTCCATGATATAGTATATATATCAACCGACAAATGAAATACAGAGCTGTTCAAAAGTATTGGAATACATATTTGATTATGGGCAGTAACACCTATTTCCCTCAATAAAGAAGTTTTGTTAAAGAATTAAGGAAATTTGGATAGCGTTTTATAATCTATGCTTAATGCAGGATTTTTTTTTTTTTACTGGTTAATACTTTATAACGTAGATGAAAAATGTTTATGACTCCGGTTTGTGTGGCCGAGTTCTAACTCTTGTAAATAAACTCTGATGCTTGTAGCATTTTTTATATGTTATTGATGTGTACTACACCGTGATCGCTATTGAAAAGGAAATGTGTAGAATTTATAGTTCACTTGCATAGACAGTCTAAAGTATTCTGTTACATTATGGTCAAAGGGAAAAATCGTTTCAAGTTCATTTCAATGACGTTAGACCATTTAAAACATAAAGAAATTGATATGCATTTATAAACAGCAGTATAACAAGCATTTTGTAGAATATGGGGTTTGCTAAACATTTAATATTTATTTAAAGAGCCACACAAAAGAATTCCGTTTATGGGGATAATGATATATGGTTGGGAGCTTTTAGCGGCCAAAATATGTTACTAAATTATAGTGAAATAGACATAAATTATTCACCGATTCTCCTCAACGCTACATTTCCGCACCCACATTCCTTTACAAATCTGCTCATTAATGTTCCCACTAATTGCCTTTACATTTCTGATGCATAACTTTGAAACACCCTGTATAGGCATATTCAAAATATGAAGAGTGTAGCTCAATATAGTTTAAAACCGGGCTTTTTCAATATTTTTCGTGATGCTATAAAATTTCACTCAAAGGAATGTAAGAGTGTTTAAAATGATATAATGTTGCTTAAATTGTAATGTTGAAAAATTATAATATTGCAACATTATAAAAAAAAATGATATTTTAATTTTGCTTATTTGCTCAATGCTTAAAGCTGCACAAATAAAAATGTATGTTAAATTTGCAACGAGACTAGATCCTTGAATGGGTCGGGTTGTATTTTACCTGAACACGAAAATTCTATTCAAATCGGAATCCAACATAAATGTTTTTTATCGATCTGAACCGCTAATATTTGAATTCGAATCCGACACATAAACAGTATTCCGCCTGAAACAGAGCTAATTTTAACACTTACAACGTTATTAAAAAATTCCAAAACATGTTTTAAAACAAATATTGTTAGCATATAGTCATGCCTTACATTAATAAGAACAATTCTTAACAATTATAACAATTTTACTTCTTCAAAATAACAGCATTATCAATAAAAATTTTTGAGAAACAATTAATAAACAAGTTGGAAATTACACGTGAAGCGTAACAAATGAGGTGCGTCGTTCGTACGATAACGAAGTTTTTAAAATATTCAGATCTTACTGATATAGTAGACAGTACTTCGGTTACATTATAATAGTAGAAATCTTTGTGTTCCTGTAAATATACAGGAAGTAATTTTTATCACACCTCAGCAACGTATATCATATTCATAAAATGCTAAATAGTTTAATGTAATTAAAACACGCCCCACAAACAATGTTTCTCCGTATAGCTTTATGTAATGGAATACTTTTGTGTGCTCCTGTAATTTAAAAACAAATATTCTTTGCATGACAGATTGTACAGAATGTATATTTTAGTATATATATACTTCATAGGTTCATGTTAGTTTTATTATGTTTGAATTAGTTTAACACCATTAAAATGCATTTGAAACTTTTTTTCCCATTGACCGTAGTGTCATGGAATATTTTTTATTGTTCTTGATTTATGCATCCAATTTCTATAAAATTTAAAATGACACGACAAAATTATGTAATAATTATTTGCTTTAAATTTCAAATGATTAAAATGCATCTGAAACTCCCCCCCCCCCCCCTTTGACCGTAATGAACGGGATACTTTTGATTGTCCCTGTAATTCATCTATGCATAATTGATCTATCTTAAATTTGAAATAACTTGACAAAATTATGTATTAATTATGTATTTTAAACTTCAAACGATTCGGTTGGGTAGTTTTTGCGTTGTTATACGCGAATGGACAGACAGACGGATGGACTGAACGGCAACTATAGGTGCTACGTATTTACAAACAACAGATATAAAGCATAATAAAATTTATGAGCTGTAAAATAAATGAGCTGATTTTCACGCAATAAAAATTTCGACTCATATCATGTTTTTAAAATTATTAGAAAATAAATTACACATCTTTTAAGATTAATCGCAATTAAATGCGAAAAATGTAGCATAAATACAGGGTTTCGATATCCCAAATAGATTTATTCTAAATAAATAATTCAGGGATAAAAAAAATCAAGATGAATACATATATAGGGTAGATATGCCAGTAGTGGCCCACCTTAAGGAATTTCTCTAAAAAATAATTTTTTATTAATAGTTATAATTATTGTATTCCAATTTTTTTCATATTAGAACAATCTTTCAACAATATTTAACTAATCCCACAGTTACATTTCCCAATAGAAATAAAAATTTCATTTTAAATAATAGAAATATGTCTAAACACCCAAATGCCCAGTAATGGACCACCTATGTTCCAGTAATGAACCGCCTATGTTCCAGTAATGCGGGCCACCCTACTGGCCACCCCTATTTTTAGGTGCGTTCGTAAATATGTAAATAGGTAGCACCTATAACTGTCGTTCAGTCCGTCTGTCTGTCCATCTATCTGTCCGTTTGTCTGACAGTCTGTCTATCTGTCCGTTTGTCTGTCCGTCTGTCTGTCCGCATATAACAACGGAAAACTATCCAACCGAATCGTTTGAAATTTAAAATGCATAATTATTACATAATTTTGTCGAATCATTTCAAATTTTATGAAAATCGGATGGATAGATCAATTACAGGGACATTCAAAATGATTCCGTTACATTACGGTCAATAGGGAAAAAACTTTTAAATGCATTTTAATCGTTTGAAATTTAAAACATATAATTATTGCGTAGTTTTGTCGAGTCTTTTCGAATGTTATGAAAATCGGATGCATAGATCAATTACAGGGACAATTAAAAGGATTCCGTTACATTACGGTCAATGGGGAAGAAGTTTCAAATGCATTTTAATGATGTTACACTCATTCGAACATAATAGAATTGGCATGAATCTATGAAATATATACTAAAATATGCATTCTGTACAATCTGTGACGCAAAGGATTTTTATTATTAAATTACAGGGCTACACAAAAGTATTCCACTATATAATGCAATACGGGGAAACATGGTTTGGTACGTGTTTTAATTATATTCAACTATTTCACATTTTATGAATAAGATATACGTTGCTGAGGTGTAATAAGAATTACTATTCCTGTATATTTACAGAATTTCAACCAATATACTGTATCCGAAGTACTATTTACTATAAAAGCACGATCTGAATATTTTTAAAACTTCGTTATCGTACGAACGCACCTCACTTGCTACGTTCACGTGCAATTTCCAACTTGTTCTTTTTATGTCTGCGTAAGTCGCATCATCTTCTTCCTCAGAATCCACATTATCCACTTGTATACAAAATTCGGCCTTTTTGAAGCAATTGTAAATTGTTTTTTCTTCAATTACCCCCATTGATCCCATTCTTATATGTATAACTATTCAATCAACACTGTTTTGAGAAGGATGTTGAAAGGTGTGTGAAAGGAGGGGGTTGATGAATTTGTTGGACTTAAGGAACAAGAAAATTCAAGCAGAGTCAGAAAAACTCAGCACTGAACAATTAATTAGGAATAAGAGATGGAAATTTGATTTCATGTGATTTCGAAGTATTTTTTTACGACTGAATAAAGAACATTTTATGAAAATATTCGTTATATGGAGATAGATATTTCGCTATATAGAGACTGTTTTAATGTAATCATGGGAAAAGGGGAACATTCCTACTAAAAATTCGTTATATAGAGAAATTCGATGTATGGAGTTTCGTTATAGAGAGACTTGACTGTATTTATAAAGAAATTGTCTTTATTAAATTCTAGTAAGTAAAATTTAAGTATTAAATTTGTTTATTTAGTTTTCAGTTAAATCAAAATATTTTATCACTACTGAAATTACACTTTTAGTATTGGTCACTTGGGTGGTCCATTACTGGCAAATCACGAAATAAGCAATCCAGTAATGGACCACCCCTCCTAAAATCTTAAAAATAAATAAAATTTTGTAAATAGCCATTGGTATATTAAATTCAATGTTTTATATTGCTAACCAAACAAAAACATTCAATTTTTACGGAAAAATAAAAAAGATATAAAACTAAATAAGTAAAGTCTGCTCTTAGCATGTTCATTAAGATTTTCAGTGAAAAGCAGAAAAACTGTGAAACTTGATTTTCTGCTTCCTAATTGTTTTGACGAAAAGTGTAAAAAATTAATCCAGCTTATAAAGCATGCAAGGTAGAGTTCAGAAAAAAATAATAAAAGCTTATCTATTATTTATTATTTTTTTATAAACCAAAAAGTGCGAGGTGGCCCATTACTGGCACATCTACCCTTTATTTAATTAAAGAATTTTAAAACAATTTACTAGAAGTCAAAGGCTGATATATATAATATTTAAAGATAACTGCTTTTTTACTATAGAGAGCAATACAGATATGGATTTTTTTTTTTTTTTTTTTTTTTTTAATCAAAATGTAGAGTGCTTAAATTTTAAATATAAAGCTAATGTTGATCAGCGTCTTCATCCTCCATGATAGGCGATGAATATAAGAATTTTGTGAAAATAAAATTTTGTATCGTAAGATCAAAAGCAATTATTCAAATGTGAACCAAGCATTTATTGATAATTTCAGTCTTGCAGCTAAACTTTTCCAGTCTGATGAATTCATTTTATTTGCAAATAACAATACGCATAAATAATTCAAATATATTTCAAAATAATTAATAAATATTCTCTTTTATGGAATGAAATTTTTAAATAGATCTCCATTTTGCCTACGTCAATCGCTGCTAATTTACTTAAACATCTTTATTTATTTTTGTTAAAAAGAAATTTGTTTTGTTACATATTAGTAATTGCATTTAAATACTATTTAAAATATAATAATGAAAACATTCTTTTAAAATCATGTATGAAAACATTTAAGCAATAAATATTAATCTAAAATACAGATTTCTGATTGCAAACGCTTTTCAGATATTAGCAAAATAATGTTATATTTTCAAGCAAAATATTAAAAGATTTTCTATTTTGATATTTAAAACACATATAATTAAATAATCAAAGAAATTTTTACCTGTGAAGCGATAAATTTGTATTTATTGATGGAGTATTACAGTATATTATCGCACAAACTTCATTGTTTACGAAATTTTAATTCGCTGTCTAATAAAAAATTCGACGATAAAAAACAAGAGCAATCAAATACGGGTTTTAACTGGTTTGAATTGATAGGCGAATCAAAGCACGTGGTTTTGTTTGGACTTAATGTGACTTAATGTAGGGTTACATTTTTGGCATCACCCAAATCATTATAGTTCACCTCCAGTATATTCTTCCTCCATGGGGTTACCCGAAATCTCGGTAATTCACGGCTCTGAACGATAGAAAAAGTCACGTGACGGCGGTCTCTGAACGGTTCGGGTTCTACTCGGGAAACCCTACGTTACCCAGGTTTACGTCTCTGAACGCCGTCTATGTTTCTATATTAAATTGCGGCACAAATGTCATATACGAATCACATTGGCGTTGATTTTTTTCTAAGACCAATTTGGCGAAAATCTCGTTTTTGAATACCAGTTACATATACATATATTTTAAAAGGAATAACAATAAATAAAAAAAGGTTTATTTAATAACACAGAACAAAACAATTTACATAATTAAAAAAATAAAAGTAAATATTTTATTAATAAGTAAACAATAACATACGGGTTACATTATAAAAGCAAAATAACGACACTCTGGATTCAGTTAAATACTACAATGTGTTTATGACATTGGCGTCAGAAAAAAATTTCGCCAATGTGGTGCGTATATGACATCTGGGCCAAAAATGCATACCTGTTTTATTTACATTACATACGGTGCTACTTGATTACGAGGTCGACCAATTTCACCAATTTGTAGAAATCGCCAAACTATTCGCCAAATTACTCAAAAGGGAAAATGTTGCCATTCTAAAATTTTAAGTTTAGAAAATTAATGAATTTAGGTTGAGAAAATGTCATTAACGAAAAGGATTACTTTAGTGATGACGTTTATATTTGATTTATTGAGAATTCATTTGGAAATTTTTAAGGAGTTAAATGCTTTTTATTTAATGAAAAAATGTCGGCGGATATAACGATAAAATAACTTTAGTAAAATATATTATATTTTTCTCAATTAATATTAAGAGCTATTCGCTTATTGGCATAAAAGTTACATTAAATAACAAAAGAACAAATAAATTAGTAAAACATTCATAAACATACAAATAAATCATCGAGTTTAAAATCATTTGATCACTTAAAAAACTAGGGTAGCATGTTTAATGTCAAGTAAAGTGAAACATTTATGTTCATCCATTATTGGCATATAATCTTACAGTTTTTCTATCTACTTTTCTATTTAAGTAGTACCTTAAATACGTTGTTATCTCATGAGAAAAAAAATTCTTGTGTATATCAAATAGTAAATAGGTTGTCACAGTGGCGTAGGAAGTTTGTGCAAATAGGGGGAGCCGGGGCTTATGGATGCTATTCTCCCTTTTGGTTCGAGGCTATAAAAACCTCCATTTTACGCAGTGGCGAATCTAGACTTATCATTTCGGGGGGGGGGGGGGGGGGAACTGAGATTTAGTAAATGTTTCTAAGAGGGAATCACAAGAAACCGTAAAAATTCCGCTTTGAATAAAATTTTATGAAAGGAAGTAACACATATCATAACAGGTAACGCATTATACAATGAAACCTGCTAAGATGGAAAAGAATGAAACTGAGAAAATTTTCAGTTTAGGCAGATTGCCGTTTAACAAGTTTAATTTCACGGTTATACTACATTTTTTAAAACGGAATACTGAAAATTATTAAAAGGTAGCTCAATAAATAGTAAAAAAAAAGTAAACAGCAAATTTAAAATTATTTAAGAACGTTCTCACTTTATCCTCCCCCCCTCCCACACACACACACACATACACCTCCTTCAACACATTCACAGACTCATTTTGGAGCATACATGTGCGACATTTTGTAATTACAGCCGACTCTCGTTAATTCGAAATCGGATTATTTGAATCTTCTCTTAATTCGAACTAAATATGAAGTCCCAAAATTTTCAATGGCAGAATAGCGTTAAAAATTTTCATTAATTCGAACTCATTTTTTCTTGACTTCGTTTAATTCGAACTAACGAGAATTCCGATTCTTCATTTTTCTCTTCTTTCTCACGGATTTCAGATCATTTGAATAACTTTCTTTCTTTGATTTTTGTGAAAATTGTTCCGAACAAGTATACATATAATCCAGTGCATTTCATATCCACTTTCTTAGTGCCCTGTCTGTCCATCAATGATGCTTTAATTTTTTCTTCCATTGTGCTTGTTTCTAATCTTTTAATTAGTTTATGTATTTATACATTCTAATTTAATACTAAGTCATATTCTAATGATAACAGATTAAAAAAATAAAAAAAATACTATATAAGATCAATCATTTCATATTTTCCATAATTCGAACTTTTGATGATTCGAACATTTCTTGTGGTCCCGACGAGTTCGAATTAACGAGAGCCGACTGTATTTGACTATTGAAAAGCATTTTTTATTTTCTCATAAATGGGATACATTTGGAATCCCCTATGCTGACTTTTCCGAGACATACCAATCAACTAACTGACAAATTTAATAGTATTTCTGAATTCTTTTGTATGATAAATTGTGGTTGACTGAAAGCTTTTTTTTTTTTAATTCGAAATTCAGAATCACTCAATTAGATTTATGATTCATTTTTAGTGTAAATGAAGTTTAATTCTAATCAAAACGTTATACAGCCATAGAACCACATTTTTTGTTAATATTTTGTAATACTGTGCAAATAATACAACCACCACGGTGCTACAGCAAGCTAAATAACAAGTATACAACGTACTAAGATTTCAATAAATTAAAAAAATTAAAAATAAAGTTTCAAGGTTGCCTGTTTTATACTGAGAAGATGTCTCAATCTAAGTATTACTTAAAATCACAGTGTTGGTGTTGTTTATTACAGCCGATTATCTACACTAGGGATATAGGCCTGAAGAGGGAGAATTTTCCTCCGTGGTAGTATTTCTAAGGGATCCTAAATCCGTATCAATACAAAGAAATCAAAATCCGAGATTCGAAGGATACCACCCTAAAATCACAGATTTTCAACCGAGAAATAGCAAGTGTAAGCTTTTTACTATTTTAAAACTAATAAAAATTAATGATGCATTGTTAATCAGCACATATAATGTTTTACACTGTAAAAGGGGTGTGAAGAGAGCCTGTGTATAACGGATATTTGAAATTGTTTTTAATGGTATCTGCAAAATAATACACTTTCTAATAAAAACCTGTTTAAAACACAATATTTTTCTAGTTTATTTTAAATTTCATCTTTGCAGGTTTGTTGCGTTATGCTAAATATCCGTGATTAAATTTTGAACAATTTTTGAAGGAGCTGTAACCCCATCAGATCACCTGAACAACCCACTGATTTTTCCAATTGTGACATCATAGGAATACTATTTATTGCACTTACAGCATGCAAACGATTACAGCAAATTTTATTTACACTTAAAAGTATATAAATAGTTTAGCATTTGCTTCCAGTTAATAATCTATAAACAAATAGACCCTATTGTCCCTTTCTATTCGAAGCTATAAAAATCGCCATTTTACTTATTATGACATCACAGGAATACAGTCCATTGTGGAAATGGGTGTCATATCATTCATAATTTTATTCATTTCGGAGAGTTATTTCATATTGCTGCACTTTTCACAAACAGCAGTATAAAATAAAATCATATAAAAAGATCACCAACTCTTTAATCCAACTAATATAATTTTTATTAGATATACTTGATGCACAAAAACTTAATTTATGGATGATCCCAAATAAAATATTCTAATTTAAGACTTACCCTTTCCCATTTACCAAAATTTAAAGCTCGTTGCTTACAAATTCTTTACAATTATCTTCTAAATAAATTTTAAAGGCCTCCTCTTTATAAATATGCAGTAGCATCAAATGGAATTTCTGTTGACCCATTGTTGTGTTTGTTTGAAGCCGATGACGAGCGCTGAAAGATCTCTCAGCTGTTGTTACCAATGTTGGTATCGCCAAAATAAATACTGCATAAAGGTAAACTTCAGAAAATAATTTCTTCACTAATTCCTCCGATGACATAATTTTAATTCTAATCACAATGCAATTCTGTCAGTTCCGTCCGAGATTAGTGTTAGAAAAATAGACATGTTTAAGCTATTGCATAGCTTTTATCGCGGGCTTTGAGCGCAGCGACTGAATCTAGAAATTCCGTAACGAGAAAAAAACCTAACACTCCGGCTAATGATGTTTCAGTTCGGCAGACTTCTCATTTATTCAATGAAAGAAAAAAGTTTGTTTCCTTATCGATCATCACGCTCTAAAAGTGTAACTTGAATTAATATCAAAGAAAAAGAAAAAACTTGAATTAATATCAAAGACAAAAAAAAAAAAAAAACCTGCATAAATAAAAAATAAATAAATAATTATAATTGCATAAATTGATAAAAAAAAGTTCTATGCATAGCTTTATCGCGGCAGTCCCCGAGTGCCACACATATATTTTTTTAATTCAACAATATATTGTAAACAGATGTGGTGCGGAAATTTCTCCCGGGGGAGCTGAGCCCATCTGAAATATTCCAGGGGGAGCCAGAGCTCCCCCAACTCCCATGGTTCCTACGCCTATGGGTTGTCAGAATATACGTTGGCAAATTTCTTTTCCCGTCAAGAACTTTTCATCATGTACAACTACAGAAAAAGTACTTTTATGTATTTACTTATAGTATTTTTATTAAGGTGAAAGAAAAACGTGTAAGTTAAATATATCTGATATATGTCTTTTTTTCTTTAAAAATGCATGTGTTTTTTAATGAAAGTCGTGTACTTTAAAATAAAGCCAGTGACAGCTTTATATTTAAAATGAAATTATGGCGAAGGAAACCTATTTGGAGATTGTTTCGGTTTAGCTAAAATAAAAGTAGGAAAATAGCCACCGGGCATATAAAAAATAAAACAGCCAGACCGGAGCTGTTGATGGCAGACACATGACTGATACAGGTATTTATATAGGTACTATAGCAAAATTTGCAGCATATCTAGTGTTAAACTAGGACTCTTGAGGTAAGGCATCTGGCTGCTCAGCAGCAGGTAGTGAGCTCGAATCCCATTGTATGTAAGTTGCATAAATTGCTTTGCTTAGTACCTTTGTGTTTAGTTCTTAATTTTTTGGGAAAATTCTTATGTTAATTGTTATTCAATTTTGTAGAATTTTTCTAGTTTGGAAGGTTCCATTCGAGAAAGTACCTTAAATGTATTTAATTGGTATGGCTTTCAATTCTTTTAATAAAGTTGTGAATACGCTGTACTTTTTTCGTTCGAATCCACGGTTTATTTTTCATATCATGCTTTTTATATAGCAATGCAATGGCTTTTTTAATTATTCTAATACATCAAAATTTTATGCTGATGTTATCATTTTATAAATTTTGACAACAGCAATTATTTTTCTTTTTGAGATATTAGAAAATCTTCAGTTTTTTATCAAAAAAATTAAATGACTAGTACTAAAAAATGCTCTGACGAGCAACAAAAAAGGTTAATATGTTTTTAAGTATGAAAAAGGGTTTGACAAGCGCTTCTGTTAATTATTGAGCATGAGGAAGGACAAGGGATCCCTTCTTGGCTACAACTCACTTCAATGCCAACTTTGAAAAAATCATATTTGCGCTTTTTCCAGATAAAGGAAATGTGCGGTACTTTAGTAGAACTTCCCGCCGTGCTTTAGATGTTAACCTGGGGTAGGAGTGCAGTCGTAAAAATAACAGAGGGTATATGCTCTAAGGAGAGGGATACTCTAGAATGTGTATACTATAGCTTTCTTGAGAAACAGGAGGGTATATGGTATTCTATTAAAAAGTCCAGAAGGTATACGGCGTATAGCCTCCACTACAACATCCCTGATGTTAACTGCACTGTTCACTCTGCACTATACTACAAATCAATTTTCTGTACAATTATACACTTTGGGCATGCTTAGTGGTAGTGCATGAATGTGATACCTGCAGGAACTAGGTTTTTGGCACTATGTCGCCTTCCTTTACATTTATGTCGAATTAAGCTGCATCTTTACTGGTTACGTTTTTACACTACACATTTTTATAGTAACTGCTACTGATTTGTTTTCACGGAAAAAGCGCAAATATGATTTTTTCAAAGTTGGCATTGAAGTGAGTTGTAGCCAAGAAGGGATCCCTTGTCCTTCCTCATGCTCAATAATTAACAGAAGCGCTTGTCAAACCCTTTTTCATACTTAAAAACATATTAACTTTTTTTGTTGCTCGTCAGAGCATTTTTTAGTACTAGTGTATTTATGTTCAA
>CAXHSM010001682.1:0-28000 GCA_964019185.1 Maratus speculifer
GGCTGGGCTCGGCCTCCACGGGCCCATATAAATTGGCGTCATTGATCATTATTAATATATTTTTAGAGAAGAGTCAATACATTTGTTCGGAAAGTTCTTGCAGAAGATGTTTTTTTGAAAACGAATTATAGTTAAAAATATTTCTTTCTCCAGTAATTGGATATTTAAAAGCTTTTAATATTTGCAAATTATAAATAGGAAATTTATAGTTTTTATTTTAGAATTGATATTAATTTTATTAAATGATTTATTTTAAAAAGTGATTATCATATGAGTATTTGTGTTTTGAATTTATGTTTTTTTTTTTTTTAATTTATGTTGAATAGATTTATTCTTGTCATAATAAGATTTTAAAAAATACTAGAGAAATGTTTATAATTTGAGTTGCTGAGAAATACATTTAAATATTATATCATCTGTTCCTTTTTTACAACAAACACATATTTTTGAATTAATGATCAGTTATAATCCTTTATATAATTACTTTAAAGAGCATTTATTTGTTTAGTAATACAATGGTTTAGGAAACAATAATTAAAGAACAGCATCCTGCTTGTTTTGTGTGGTTTTAAGGTTTAAATTATGATTTACAGTTGTATAAATTGAAGAAAAATCGATACTGTTATTAATAGATGAAAAAAATTAAATAAAGAAATTTTTTCAGAACATGAAGATTTTTTGTTTCAATGGATGTGATTCTATCCTTTGTTATTACAGTGAAACCACCAAATAAGGGACACCTATATTTAAGGGACAAAAGTTCTGGTCCCAATCCCTTAGTATAGGACCTGTAATGTATTTACCTCTGAATAAGGGGCACTCGATTTAGGGACACCTGAAAAGGAAACTAAAGAACCTGGTTTTACAGGGTGCGTAGTCATCAAGGAACTCAGAGGATTTTAATTCTTTTAGTATCAGAAATTCTTTAAAGTACTGATTGTTACATCTGAGAAAGGATTTCTTTTTCGTTAAATAAAACAGATTTTACATTATAAAAATTCTGGTAAAAGGTGCTTACAAGGTCCTTCCAGACTACGCACCCTGTTTTAGCATTTCAGACAATGAAATAATGAGTTTTTATTCACCCATAATTCAAATAAAGATATCAGTGCGTTTATCCCTATTGATGAAAATTGTAAGGATGGCTCTAAAAGAGAAGAAGTAATGAAATTTGCGAGATAAAGAACTTAACAGATGCTTTAAGATACAAAAAAAAAAAAAAAAAAAAAGAAAAAAAAAGAAAAGAAAAGAAAAGAAAGAAAGAAAAAAAAACAGTTGAACACCTTTTTGGTAAATACTGCTCATAATGTAAGACTAAAATTTGTAAGTATAGTAAATGAACACTTGAGAGGTTTCTAGAGAAAAATTGAAATCTGCAAAGCAATCACTTTTGATCGATTACCTCAAGTAAAATTCTTTTAATGTTATTGTTATTTTTTGCATATACGCAAATGTTGACATAACACATACAAATCAATAATTCTTACAAGTCATTTAATGTAATAATTGATTGAAATTTTAAATTTATTAATTCTTTTTTTTTGTGTGTCTGATTAAAGTAATTAATAGCCTTTGGGTATATTTAAATTTCACGTTTAATGCTCGGTTATCTTGTATGTCTTTTATAAATGATTAAATTTAAAAAAGTAAAAACTCCAAATAAGGGACACCTGTATTTAAGGGACGAAAATTCCGGTCTCATGGGTGTCCCTTATTCGGAGGTTTCACAGTATTAGTATTCTGTGCACTAGCGAGCTACGCCCGCTAGCTGGGCCACTTTTTCCAAACGAACCTCGATATTAAGCAGTACATAATAAACAAAAAAATTCATTTAATAAGCAAGTGTTGGTGTTCGAATCCTCAGCACAAAAAAAGTAAATTAAAGAGCTATGGTTGTTATGCGCCCATTATCCCGTTAAAATATGTGATTTCGCACAGTGGGCGGTACGGGCCCATCGTGCGAAGCCGGCCCAACGGCGCTACGCGCCATGGTCGCCATCGTCCCGTTAAAAATATTTGGTTTTGCACAGTTGGCGCTGCGTGCCCATAAGACATTTTCTCGTATTTTTGGTTCATCAGAAGCAGACTTTTACGCAGATTCTGAATATGTAATCAGTTTTTTTCTACTTTAAAAACTATCTGCATGATGGTTTAAGAAAAAACGCGCAAAAAAAAGTTTCGTTATTAAAAACCGCAAAAGGCTGCTATTAAAAAAAAATAAGTAATTTCATTAATATCACAAACAACATAACTAACAAATAATTTTGGCAGCTCGTTTTCCGTTTGTACTAACAGAAATTAGTATTAATTGCGTTAATCTTGGGTTACACAATATTCGTGTATGCTACCAAAAAGAAAAAGTATGAAAATGAGCTACAATGATTAATACTCACATTAAAAAAAAAGTTACATCAACAATTTATTTAAACACAATATATTAATATATACTATTACTTATATTTTGCATCTCTGATTTATTGCATTAGTTGTAACATCTAGCATTAAAAAATAAAAGTGTTTCTAATTTTTGCAGATTTTGCAATATTGTTGCGTATTACTTGCAATGTTATTACAGCATGAATATCAGACTAACAGTAGGGCTTTTTTTCAAATAACAATTTTTTTAATGATAAAATTCATAATTTGGCAGTATATAAAATGGATACATTATATGATCATCCTAATGCTTTTTAGTACAATTCTACGATTGTTAATTTAAGATTGGCAAAAGAAATGAAACCAAAATCTCTGCATTTAAAAACATTTATTTAATGCGTTACCAAAATTTTGAAATATGCACTATGCTAAAAAAAAAAAACCGCACTGTGAAAGATTTGTTTAATTAAATCAGTCATAAAAAAGAAGAAAAACTTGAATACATTAAGAAGAAATTTTTTAGATAATAGTGGTCATAAAAATCAATGCATATAGAACAAATGGTAGAAACACTAAATGCAAATAAATCTACTTACACAACCTGTATTATTAATCCGTTTTAGTCCATATACTTCACTAATATGCCTGAATGTTAAAAAATATTCACAATATAATTAGTAGAAATTTAATTAAGTTTTCTATGATATTTCAACAGGAACAATTTTTAAAGCAGGCGCTTCGTATAAAGTTTCGAGTTGAAACACTGGAAAGAGTTGAGTTGTTTCGATGCTCCCTACATGATAATCAATTTCGTGCGCGAAAATGTCGAATACAAATCTTAGTTTTGTTCGTGCTCGTAAATATTCCTCCCGTACGTCAAAGTGCATTAAGAAAAATACTTTCTTATTAATTTTCATAATTGTTTTTTCATTACTTAAAATTGTTCTTTTATGTGGATATAAAAAAACCCATTGATTTTTTCATATCGGCGTAGCTTGGCTAAGTGCACGCATGCGCAATGCGAAAACCATTGTTTCTGTTTATACAAAAGATGAAGATTTAATATTTATAAAAATATATTTGTTGTTCTGCAAATGGTTACACCTATTATTTTATTTAAAAGATAGTTCTGATAGCCATATTTTTCCAAAAATTTCATACCTCATTAAAAGTGGATTACCAAGAATGGTATTAGCCGATTTTAAGGAAATATTGAAATTAAGTAAAAGTTGTTCCTAAAAATATGAAAAAAAAAAAAGTTCGTTCTTTCCCCGTAATTTCGCGGTTTTTATTTATTTAAAAATACTTCTAACTGTTGTATCGTTTCAAAATAGTGATGCAACTTGTACCACGGTATTCTCTAACTGCTTTTATGAAGATTTTAAAGAAATGTCAAATTTTAAAATGTATTTATTTGCAATAATGTTCTCTAACGATATTTTAAAAATATACGGATTACCGAGTGTCGGATTAGTGAGGTCGCAATGTATTACTATTACACACTTTGAAAAAAACCTCGAGTATAATTTTCGTGTAAAAATATGCATATTTTGTACAAAAATTTTAATTTTTAGTTTTTTTCCTTTTTCACATTTAATAATTTAAATTAAAAAATTCGCCTATTATATTATTTAAAATACAGTTACGGCCTCCCGATTTTTTCAAAAATTTTATGCAAGGTGTAAAACCACTACCCCAAACACACATATAAAGATCATTGAAGAATACAGGATTTAAGGGCTACTTTTACCTAAAAATATAACAGAAAAAAAAATCGCCCGTTTTACACCGTAATTTCGCGGTTTTCACAGATTTAAAAATACTTCTAACCGTTGTATCTTTTTGAAATTTTGACACAACTCAAAACGATGTATTCACTAAGAGGTGTATAAAGATGGAAAAGAAATATTGAAAATTAGGGATTTTATTCACATAAATATGAGCGGAAAAAGTGTCCAAAAAGCAAACAAAATTGTACGATCGGAGACTTTTTTTCTCGATTTTTTTTCAAAGGGTTAATATTAGAATATTTCAAAAATAAACACACCGTTGGAAATTAGACAGAAGCGTCTTTGAGGGGGTATTTTTTTTCTTTGTCGTGCCTCCAAAATTAAAAAGGATGGAATCGTTTTAAAATTCGATAGTTTTCGGTCGAAAATTCTGCGGAGAAAAATGGAAAATGAAAGCTTTCGGGAAAACGTTTTTTTCAAAAGGTTAATGTACGTATTTCTTGAAACCTAATAGACTGTCAGAAAGGTCTTTAAATTTCCTTCAAGAATATGTAATTTGTTTCAAAATCCGTGAATCTGCAGCGCGGATGCGACGTTATATAAAACTCCTTAATTTTCGTATTTTCGACACCTTCGTGGTTCTTCATCCGCGGAAAGCTAGTTTCGACCGGAGAGCTCCGTCAGAGAACCGTCTCGGAACTTGGATTTTTTGTCACGTTTCCCGGGTAGTTTTTAATTAATATCTCGGGTAATTACCGGGCGATTTTCTCGAAATTCATTATCACAAAAGGCCGAATCGTCCCGAGTTGATAGACACCCAGAGCGCCACTCCACTCGGCCGTTGAGAAAAGTTTTTAGCGGTACAGACAGACAGACAGACGTTTACTGCGGTTAATAGTATAAACTAGATGTTTCAGAGAAAGAAAAATAAACTATTATTATACTTCTTTCTCTCTCTTTCACCCCCCCCCCCCCTTTGTTCTGTATTAAAAGATTGAAAAAAAATTTTGATTTTTTTTTCCACTTAAGAAATGTTATTTAAAAGGAACAATACGTATTTTATAACAGTAAGGGTTTCTTCTCGTATTAAACTTATATAAGAAACTAACAGTTTAATTGGAGGCATTTTTGTTTCACATGAAGTTGCATACTATCCAAAGGTCTCAACATATTTAAAAAATATTCTTTTTCCCATATTGTATGCATTGTTATTACTGATGCTGTTGCTGTTATATAAAATTCAAAAATTTATGTAAAAGAAAATTCAAAATTTAAAGTTTCTGTTTCGATTCTGCAGTGTACTTTTTTTATTATTGTTGTTATTGTAATTATTGAATTTCTAAGATTTTTTATGCTTTTTTAAAAGTATAATTTAATTCTCCAATTGCAGAATGTTTTTTTATTTTTTTCAATGGAAATTTTTTTTAAATATCTTATTAAATAATAATCTCAATAATACTGAGAACGTGAAGATTTTTTTTTTCCATTTTTATAATACGGGGTACACCAATAGATGTGACTGTATCTTTTTATTATTATACTGTACCTTAAATGTTTGAGAAAATAATAATTATTTTAAATAAGGTTCATTCCTTTATTAAAACATCTGAAATTCTACTACACAGATAAATGTAAATGGAATTTTCGCTCCGGCTCCTTATAAGTTGATTTCTCTCGATGGATTTCGATGAATTACTTGCACTATTAATTAAACAATTTTTCAAGAAAAATCTGTATATATATTACGCTAGCGTATGTGGCATAAAAATCACGATTATTTGTTAATTGTTTAATGGTAACGTCCAAATGAAACACATCTTATTGGTTACTATGCAAAAGATTTGATAAGATTTGGGCTGTGGTAAATTGGATTTATTTGTGTTTTGTTCCTTCGCTGCAACTATGGAGTTTCAAAATATCATTTATATTTTTTCTGTTCTTTTTACTAAAAATAAATAAATAAAAGTCATGATTTTTTAACTTTTCAGTTTCAAATTCAAAGTAACAAATTCAAAGTTATGTATTGCAAATGAAATGAGTGAGAAGATTATATTATTATATTTTAAATAATAATGAAATACGAAAAAAATGTCACGGGTGCAATATTTGGTGATTTCTTATCTGCCCAGGCTAGCATAAAAATACTGAGTTCTTGATTTATCAGCACATACGCCATATATGCACCACATTAGTACGTTATATTTTTTTTTAAACCAGTTTGGCAAAAATTTCGTTTTCAAATACCAGTTACATACATATTTTTAAACTAATTTCTATTATTTTAAAAAGGAAATAATAAATAAAAAACATTTAGTTAATAATTATAGAATAAAACAATTTATAATATTTAAAAAAATAAAATAAAAGTAAACAAACAGCTTATTAATAAATAAGTAACAATAGCCGAAAAAGACCATGTGAGGCACCATGGTTACAATGGCTCATATAATTTCCATTTTGTTTCAATCGCACCAGTGTGGTGCGTATATAACATCTGTGTCTATTTCTCTAACAGAATATTCTAATTTGGCAAAAAAAATGAGCAATTAAAATAAATTATGAATAGAAACAATATGATATAATGCTTAGTATACATTCAAGGAAGACCAAACTGGTCGCCAAGGGCGGCTAGTTTTAGTATATTGCATATCGTTCTACGTTGCATAGTTATAGAATTATGGGGGAATGTTCTATAATAAAATGGGTTCGCTATAAAAGTTTAGCTTTTTTAAAAAGATTCTGCTGAATGGATTGTGATAGAACTTGCATTGTTCCGGGATGCCGTTTGGAAGAACCAAAACTGCTTACACTCTAAAATTGAAAAGAGTGAAAAGTTTACTCTTTGAAAGTGTGACAGCCTTTTCACTCTTTTTAGAGTAAATTTTATAAAAAATACATTCTTTAAAGAGTGGAAATTTCCATTCCCAAGGAAGGACTGAAACATTTCATTCCATTTTCGAATGTGAAATATCTCAGTCCGATGTCGAGAGTGAAATATCTTGGTCCTCTGACGAGAATAAAAGCCTGGCATTATGCACTTTTAAAAATTGCCTTTTAACTTTGAATCAAGATATCTAGTCAAATAATGAAAAACACCGTCACTTCTGATTTTTAAATAACTCCAGTTCAAAATGTAACCTTAGAAATTACACTGATTTGGTACTAATGCCGTGAAAAAAAAAAGGAAGGGGGTGTGGTGAGGAAAATGACACCACATGCAGGGTACGTGAAGGTTAGTGGTTAGTGAAAAAAAATAACATAATGATAATACCCCATCCTGCTTTGTGAGAGAATGATCTAGGTATTATGGATCAAATAATTTAAAACCTTGGAATAATCTAAATAAATTGTCAATAACTCAGAATCGGCTTATTTAACGTTTAACTTGGCTAATTAGGATTTAAGGAGATCAAAAGAGTATTAAAATAACTGTCTTAAAAATTAATTTTAATAAACAAGAGTCTGCATCTAGTAATTTACTTGAAAAAAAAGTAAAGAAAAGAAAATGCCAAAGAAAACAAGGATATATACAGACATACCAATATTTATTTCAAAATACAATTTTATAATTAAAACACAATGAGATAATACCATTTAAATATCAATTTTATAATTAAAACACAATGGGATAATACCTTTCAAACTATCAATTTTATAATTAAAACACAATAAGACAATACCGTCCAAATCCTCTTATAATTAAAACACAATAGGAAAATACCATTCTAAAATATCAATTCCATAATAATAATTCTTTTCTTTTGATTGCATTATACATTATTATAAATCTATAACATCACTCACAGCACAACTAAAAGGCATAACCTAAATTTTCATTATTTTTTTTTATCTTAATATTCCTTACTCAGTTTTAAGTTAAGAATTAAAGTTTAATAATAATTTTTTTTCTTAAAAAAAAAAAAAAAAAAAATCTAAGGATTATTTAATATTTAGTGACACCACAGAGGTAGATTTAAATCTCTCACCATTTGTTGAGCAGCTGATAAGGTCCATAGATGCAAATAAGGTCCATAAATACAGATGAGGTCCATTAATGAACGATCTGCGGCACTCTCGTACGGCCCTTGATAACACAAGTTTCGTCGGCTATTTCACGGGATTGCCCGTAAACAAACAATCTGCAGCCTCTTATTTAGCACCATTGGAGTCACAAAGTTCATGAGAATCCACGGAAGTGTTCATAAACAAGAAAACGATCTGCAGCGTTCTTGCATAGCACTAAAGCAGAGTTTCCCCCAGGACAAGGGCGCACAGGCCTTCGACCAGTAAATTTTTGATCTTCCACCAGTAAATTTTTGAAAAGAAATGTTCCCCTTATTTTTGGCATTAATTCTGTATCTTTAAGAATTTAAATAAGAAAAAACCTTCTGCTAACATTTACCGGTGGACGTTTCCCCGAAGGCCTGTGCGCCCTTCTCCTGGGGGAAACCCTCGTCTTGGCTCCCTCGTCCGGTAGGAAGGTCACCCCTTTTGTTCAGTCAGAAACCTTTTCCGAGTGTCCACCTTCTTCCCGCGGGTTGTATGTCAGAACCACCCCTCAAGAGTCGTCACCTTTGGGGCGTTTTGGTTGTAAATTCTGTCATTGTTGGATGCTGCTTCTTATGTCAGAATTGGAGTCAGTCTCGTATTTTTACAACCATTGCCATTGTTACTGTCTGAAGTTTTTATGGTGAGAAATTGAAACGCTACGTGTGTGTTCCTTTTAAAATCCGTTCGTTATTTTACCGAACGTTATGAAGTCATAAAGTTTACAGCTTTAATTAACGTTAAAAAAAAGCTTTTATCTTTTTCTAAAACCTAAAATTATTATTACTACCTGAATGAATGAAACGAACGTAGAATGAACATTAATGAATAAAATAAATTTAAAACTTTAATTTTTTTATACGTATATTTATATATATTTTCGTTTTAGTTGTGCTGAATCATTCTTTATATATATTTATTTATTTTAGCGATGTCGTGACAATATCGTCACTACAGGGGGAAAGGGGCGATCATACCGGACGCGGAAGTTCAGGGAGCGCAAAATTTGTACTTCAAAATCCGTTTTTTTTTTCTTTTTTTTAATGTATTTTGGATAATGGAAATTTTTTTCACGATAAAAGTACGCTTATTTTTTGCTTCAAAGTTATTGCACGGCCCCTTATTCTAACCCAAATACAAATTTATAAATAAGGACTTCTTTTTTTTGTTTTCAAAATTTGTTTGACGTTTTTGTCTTAGCTAACCGTCTCGTTTCTGAATCTGTAATTTTCTCTCTGTGCTGGTGACAAAAAAAAAAAAAAAAAAAAAAAAAAAAAAAATGTACTCAAAATATTAGGTATTGGGGTTTCCTTCTGAGAGTACAAAAGCGAACAAATGTTTCACTGTGCTGTTAAATGCATATTTTATATACCCGTTTCTCTAATCTCCATTGCCAAAATATAAGTGCAATTACCTCCAGTGTTGAATTGCCCGGGGAACACCCCCCCCCCGGAGCTATGAAATATCCCCCGGAGAAAGGGATATTTTGTGTTTTCAATGGTCAAAAAATACATTCGCCCCCCCCCCCCTTCTCCCGAAGCCACATATGTCCCCCGCCAAAAAAAGTGTCTGAACTCAACGCTGATTTCTTCTTATGTTATGTTGCTTAGTTTTTTGGAGCTTCTAAATTAAAGTATAAAGTTTTAAAATAAACATGAAATATGTATTCAGTAGACTTTATTTCTGTTTCTGCACTTTTCAGTTTTGTGACACAATTAAAAAGAATAAGTGTGGAGGGAGGGGGGGGGTGCAAAATTTAAAACTTGCCCCACGCGCAGTTTTCTCTTAGCTCTCTGCTACTTTTAACTCACTCGCTTTAAATTGTGAATGACGTATGTATACTCATTAGCCAATCAGAACAGTCTTGTCCACAACACTTTTTTGAAGGTAAGAGAAAGACTTGCACCATTTTACAGAATTAAAATAAACGCATGTTATTAAAGTGATTCTTTATAGAATATAAAATTAAAAGTTTTATTTTAATGTTTTATTTTTATAGATTTTTATTTTATGATTATGAGTTAAATAGTGTATGTTATATAGAAAAAGATTGATCCCTAATTATTTCCTAGTTCTTTAAAACGTGGTATAAATCTCACATTTGAAATGAGGACAGTGGGATAATCTTGAGTCATGACCAGATGCATTATGATTCATGCAGGTTACAGTAAACATTAATTTAAGCTGATCTTTGTAGAAAATGTGTTGAGATAGTGTGCTGTTAAATATACTTTTAATTATTATAAACATTTAAGTATTTAGCGTTATAATTATTGTGGAGTTAAATATGATATTCGATTATTATGATGTTACAAAAAAGTTTCAGATTGAAAAATAGCATATATATGTTTTTTCTACATATTACAGTTTTTAATTTTAGAAGAGAAGATTTTTTTTTAAAAAAAATTCTAATAATATTTATATTATTGTGAAAAATCTTAAATCCTCATATTAATGTTTTCAAATTTAACATTTAAAAAAATATATTAATAGGGATTTTTTATAACGTATGGCAAGATTATTGAGAATTTGTTAAATCTAAAACTGCATTTAATGTATCTATTATAGTTTGTCGTTGTTTATTAGTATAATTATAAAATACTAATTGTTATTTTTATGTTTTTCAATTTGGTATATTTAATTTTTTTTTAATTGCATGCTAGTTTTTTTTTTTTTTTTGTTCTTTATGATTTAAATCAAAATATTTAATTATTGGCATTCTAAATCAGTTATTAAATTTTATTATACTGTAAATGCATTTTCTACATTTATAACACACAGTGGCATTGAAAGACAAAACATGATATTTGAGAATTGAAAAAAAAAATTTATGCCTGATATGATGTTCATAGTTTAAATTGCTTTAGTACATTTTTAAAAAGCTCATACTTATATAGTATAAGATTGGATATGTTTTTAAGGGATAAATAAATAATTACTTTTTCCATTAAAAATATTTTAGTAATAATATTTAATTATGTTCGATTAAAAAAGAAAATCATTTATTTTCGCTTTAAAAAAAAAAAAAAAAAAAAAAAAAAAAAAAGAAACAAATATTTGAAATAATTTTTCAAAATTTTGAACTTTTTATTCAATTGAGTCCCAATGTCCTAATACTTGTTGAGGTCCTCTTATAGAAGTACATTAAAATAGATATTCAGTGGCGCAGCCAAGAGGGTGGTTTTGGGGTTAAAACCCCTCCCAGAGCTAAGAAAGATCGCTATATTATTGCCGCTTATATGAATCAAAACCTAACTTAATATTCAAATGTGTTGGCACATTTCGGAATCCGCCGTTTTATTGAATCACATTTCATTTAATAAAGTGATTCAATTAAATGGCGAAAATTCTGCTTAAAAATGCGAAAGTGAATATTACATGAATCAGTTAAGTAAAAATTGGTCATTTGAGCTAAGTCACTTTCTTCAGACGCATTATACGAAAAAAATGTTGGTTTCCTGCCACACAAGTACTCTTTGAGTTTAAGAATTATGCAGTGAATATTCCAATTAGTACTGATTCTATTAACCGACGATTCAAATAACCGGCAATCACCTTTATCAGAAACTCAAAGCTCCCCCTAGAACCGAATTCTGGCTGTGCCACTGATAGATATGAATTAGTTTTCAAATTAAATATCAAATAAATTGTATCCTATCTCTGTTTCTAAAAAGTGGAGCAAACCCGAATGTTTCTTTTTTCAATCAGCCATTCCTAGTAAAATGAACTTTTGAATAATAATTTTGCACAGTAATTTGGTGCTGCCCATCTATTGATTACAAGTTATTTTGTACTGATCGTGGCCAAACTTGATTCTTTAATTTCCTTATAACGCAGCGGCTCCCAAACTTTATTCATACGCGACCCACCTTTGTTGTAAAAAGATTTTCCGCGACCCACCTTTTTATTTATTTATTTTCGGGGGAGGGGGGGGGACAACCCACTTTTTAGATACATTTTTTGGCACAGGTGTCATATACGCACCACATTTGCACGTGTTTTTTCCACCAGCCAATTTGGCGAAAATTTTGTTTTTAAATATAAGTTACAGATTGCATGCAATAACAACACTTGATTTTTTATTGCAATATAAAAATAAAATAACGTGAAAAAATGAAAGCGATGCTACTATTTTAAAAAAGAAAATAAAAATAAATATATGATAGTTTGATATAAATAAATATTGATATAGTATGTAATAAAAATAATTTAAAGAATTAAAATAAAAATAGCAGTAAATAAACATGAATTTAATAAAAAAAAAATGAACAATAGATAAACAATTATAAGTAATAAACTTAGTAATTAACAAAACAGTAAATATAATTTACACAATAAATAGTGAACATCAGTACTTATAGCCATATTGAATGCATGCAGTTGTATCATTTAATCAGCGCATTTCACTGAAATTTTTTATCTTTCCCGTTTTTTTCCACTAACAATTGTTATAAACTTATTAAAGGGTTCTTTTCTTTGGCACAAATGTGCAATGCCAAATTAGCAGGGAGAAAAACACGTGCGAATGTGGTGCTTATATGACATCTGTGCCGATTTTTTTTTGCCCACCCATTAAAAAGGTCCACATACTAATTATGAAAATTGTTGTACGACTTCTAAAAACTACTGGCTATACTATTCTACGAAAAAGGCAAATTTTCATATGAAGCATACACTATCAACAAAAACACGAATTGGCAATACCAAAGCATGTAAGTGTAATAATAGTTCAAACAACAGACAAACTACAAAGATAATTTAAAATATCATATGTTTAACTAATTATCAAAATAAACTTTATATTCAGTGTTATTTTTGGTACTGGTGCTTGCAGATAAAGCATTTATATAACGGTTAAACCTTGATCGCAGTTTGTTTCGATTCTGTATCTATTTTTCAAAAACAGCAAAGTAGAAAAAGCATGGCAATGGCATGCTGATCCCCACCAAGAATCTATTTTGCTTGTATATTCATCCAAAAGAAAATTAAGAATTTCCTTTTGAAATATTATTTATCGTTTCAATAGTTATTATTATTATTTTTTTTTTTTTTTACAAATGAAATAAAACATATTTTTTGAGATAAAACGCGATTATCCTATGAACCACCAAAATACTTGTCGCGACCTGCTAGTGGGTTGGGACCCTAGATTGGGAACCGCTGTTATAAGGGGATTCCTATATAAGGAGAATGGAGTTCGACCGTGTACTGAATAAATACGTTTTGTTTGATGCTGCCATCTATTACCATTCTTCAAAAATAATTCCTTTAAACTAATCACATATTTATGGTGCTGCCATCTCTTGTATACTTTTACTACTAATAACACTTACGATTGAAAGTATCTGTAGTGCTGCCATCTATTAAAACAGTTTGATAATAAAACTTACTTCCTACTGTAGGTATTTATTTTGAAAAGCCTCTTTAAACTATCCTATATTATTTAAATGCAACGATGTATACTAATTTAAAAATATTCGTATGTATATTATTATTTTTGGTAATTATAATACTTGAACGAGTCAATTTTGGTAAAAGCGTATTTCTAATATCTGACACAAGTAATATTCCATATCCTTTAGCAATTTTTTATTCCTGACTTCTTTATGTTTTTCAAAATATTTTACACAAAATTTCGGAATTTTTTTTAACTGTAACAGGTGATTTAATGATATAAAAATATCACGATTTTTATTTAGATAAATAAAAAATATTAAGTTGTGAATTTGTGACATCTTTATATCTAGGTCTAGATTTTCATTTTGCATGTTTCAGGCTCCGTTCAGATTGCAAAACTCTTCGCTTCAACTGAGTTCTTGGAAAAAGTGGGGAAGTCTTTTGTATAGGATCCATTTGCCGTTTCTTCATAATAGAAACGAAGAGAATTGACAAAAGGATCGGAGATAAGCAACCCACCCTGCTTGACGGAAAGATTCTTCTTTTGCCGGACAACCGTCCTTTTCCTGCAAAACTCATTAAAGATCAAAAACACTGCGTTGCCACGACAAACGAGCCGACACCAAAATTCAAGAAGTGGTCAAATGTGTTTGGGCTTTTTAAACTCGCTACGTAAGGCACTTAGATTTTTTTAGAATGCCTTATTCTAAACTTTATTTTGGACCCCTTTCCTCCCCCGATCCCATTTATCCTATTCTAAATAGTTTGCACAAAGATAGGGGGAGAAATTTTGGTAATAGTTCTAGATAAATTTGAAAGTAAGTATACAAAATATCTTTTTCTATTTTCCATACTACAAAATTCTTAGATAGTATAAATGTGAGCAATAGCCATATAACCTTGACATAGCTATCTATATTATAAAGGCCAAACGTATCTGTGGGTAACGCATACGTCATTTTGCGAATGACAACATTTTCCCCTGGAATTTCGGTTTTGAAAATTTTGGTACTGCAAATTTGATACTGCTAAGCATCGCACATTTTTAATTTTTACACTGTCGTAAGGATTTTAAAAAAAATGTACTTTTAAATGCAATTTGTTTGAAAACTGTATCACAATTTGTTTATCAGATATTGATTTTTTTTTTTTTTTTTTTATGTTTTTAGTACCAATTTTGTAATTGTGGCAACAGACTCTCTCCACTTTCTCTTAAAATTGAAAAAAAGAAATATATATATATATATATAGAAATTAAAATGCGGATCTATTTCAAAGATGTCGTCTGTTATATTTCGGTTTTATTTCGTTTAGTAATTTGGATAATTGGGCTAAATAGTATTTTGTTACTTAATTTTAGCTTAAGATAACATTTGTTTGAGAGTTTTTTACTGTAACTAATTTTGTAGATTTCTAACAAATCAATGAAACAGCTCTTTGTTAAACCTTTTCTTACTTCGAATTTCGACGGGTTCCACCTCGTTCATATAATATTGGAGTGAGATAATTGCAACATGAATATCGATAGATTAGTAGATAGGTACCTGCCTATCTTTAACCATTTCAAGTCCGATTTTTTCTTTCTTTTTTTAGAAAAATTTACTTTTATATCAATAACATTAAGACTAACTATCCAAATACATTAATTAGTGTTTAACGAATATTTCATTATCTGAAACATAACAAATGTTGTTGTTTTGCGTACTATTCAATGCATATTCATTTAACAATAGGCTAAGTAAGAGTTTTTGGAGATTGTTTAGAAAATATTATAATACAACAAGATTTAATTTATATTACAAATTTCTAATACTTTTTGCGCTTTATTACACATGATTCTTTCAGGAAAGTAACGTTTATTTTAAATTTAAAAAGTGAAATGTGTATTTAAAATAAAAGAATCGCAAACGGCGCAAAGAAAATTGGTACTACTCGGTTATCCCGTCGACCAAAAAACTATCGCCAAACTACAAGATTAAATGCCAATAATGAATGATCGTGAATGTCGCATTCAATGACATTAAATACGTATTTAGAGATGTCATCAAATGATTTTATTTCCACTTTTTATTAATGTTTAACCCATTTATTTATTCTTTTGTATTTAAAAAAAAAATGCCAATATGTATAATTTGGCTATTAGTTTGGCGACTTATATAATTTGGCGAAATTGGTCGACGGGACAACAAAGTAGTACCAAAAAGGTAAACAAATATTTATTATTATTATTATTATTTCTAAATGTCTAAACATTAATGAAGTCATATTGTAAACGCACAAACACATACTAACATTATTACATGTAAATAGAAACGAAAATATTTGTTAAAACAAAATAATACTCAGTTAAAAAGGCATGTACTAGATCCGAAAAAGTCTTCTTAATATGAATCATTTAATAGATAAAACCGGGTTTTTATTTATTTATTTATTTATTTATTTATTTCAAAATAAAATTTTCAACATTTTACTTTATCGCAAGACATTATAACTCGAAAAATCATAATTCATAATTGTAACTTTATGAAACTTTGCAAAAATATTCTAAAGAAGTTTATTTAGATAGTGTGCTTCTTCTATGATTAAAGTTAATTATTTTTTACCCCTTTCCAACAAAGCTAAAAAGTGATTATGCATTCGGTTTGTCTGTTCGTCTGCCCACAATCGAAGTCCTGCAAATATACCAGGATTTTCATGAAATTAATAAAGCTTATTTAGGATCACGAAAACATGTTTGGTATTGCATGTGAAGTAAGTATTTAATGTGTATTAGATTAATTACGATTATTCAATCGGTAAATCAATTACAGATGAAAATTTTTCCATTTTCCATTTTTTGGGTTAAAAAAGTCCGGGCCAGGATTCGAACCAGGGATGTATTGGCTGAAGCCGCCAATGCTCTACCAACTGAGCTATCCCTGACACGAATACTGGAGGACTATTTCACCCAATTAACTTCAACGATCACCAAAAATGAAAAATGGAAAAATTTGCATCTGCAATTGATTTACCGATTGAATAATCGTGTTTAAAATTAATCTAATGTAATTTCGTATGCAGCGATTTTTCTGCAGTTCCATATATTGACCTTCGATTTATTCTGTTGAACTGATCCAGAGTATCAGACCAGATTAAGTGATCGTTGAGGTTAATTGGGTGAAATAGTTCTCCAGTATTCGTGTCAGGGATAGCTCAGTTGGTAGAGCATTGGCGGCTTCAGCCAATACATCCCTGGTTCGAATCCTAGCCCGGACTTCTTTCACCCAAAAATGGAAAAATTTACATCTATTTAATGTGTAGTTAATGGTTCATTTACGGGGACATTATATTACGGTATGTGGAGAAAAGATTGTTTTCAGAATATTTTAATGACATTACACTATTTCAAATGTATTGAAACTGATATAAATCACTGAATTTCACTACGATCACGTTAAAACAGAGCATTCACAATATTTTTCATTTATTTACAAGGACACACAAGAGAGATCGTTTTTGAGCAATAATTGCTGGAGAGTACATTTTAAAATTCGGTATGTGCTTTTAAATTTAATTAGTTTTTTGCATATTACCCTTATATATAAATTCTATACCTCATATACAGGGCTGCACAAAAGTATTCGTATACCATTCTTTTTATTAGAGGAAATTGCTGAATGGGAATTTTCAACTGAAAAATGTGTGTCTCTTAAATGAACTAAATTTTGGAATGCATGCTGTTAATAGATACAAATCTCTATATCATATACAGGTCTGCTAAAAATTTAGGATAACTTTCCGATTGTAGATGAGAACAGCTGTAATCCGGCTTTGAAATGCGTTATACATTTCCATATGGTGAAAAGAGACGTAATATTTCAATTTTTTAAACGGTGCAATTTTGTTACATTGTTCTAAATGTGTTGGAAAGGGATTCATAATCTATGCTTGACGCATGACTTTTCATTTTTTATTCATATTTCACTTGATATAAGTTAAGAACAAACATACATTTTTTTTTTTTTTTTTCTGTATGTAAAAACATTAGCTGCTATCATTTTTTTTTTAAATAAGAAAGTTATAGCTATGAAAACGCTTTAGTACCTCAAGACTGTTTCGTTAATTATAGTAAAATTTACCGAATAAAAATACCTTCATTTAAATTTGAGTTTTGATGTTTAGCAAAAGTGCTATTTTACATCAATTTTTATGTGTGTTTTGAACCTAACAATCCAAATATTTAAAAATATACATACTTTTACATGTTATTCGCAATTTTTAGCAATGTTCTATAGCGTAATACTTATAAGTTATATATTTTTTCAAATATTAAAAAAAAAAAAAAACTAGTTGGATGTGCCAATTTCAAAACTTTTTTCTAGCTCATACACTGTAAAAAAAAATTCAAGAGATTACTAAAATTTTTTTAGTAAATTTGTATTCCACAGAATTTTTTAGTAACCATTACAAACTTTTATTTTGCAAGTGAAACAAGCATTTCTTTTGTAAACTGAACAAAAGAATTTTTTGTATAACTAACTTAAAAATTTTTAGTATGAGCCACCAAGCAAATTTTAGTAATAGCTCCAAAATTATTTTTAATAACCATTACGCGCGCCCGAAGGGCAGGAGGTTCCTTTGAGCTGCATCCAGACTTCTGAAGCGGAAGATTTTCGGCAAAACTGCTCCGACGGGATTATGAAAATCCCTTTACTAACGAGTACTTACACTACATACATTCGGGGTGTATTTGGCGGCGGCCAGTATCGAACCCGGGACCTTTTAGACTGAAGTCCGTTACTATAACCACTATGATATCAAGGCGACACCAAGTGAGTTTTAATAATAGTTATTAAAAATATAAAACTATTAACTCTCTTCGTTACTAACTTTTTTCTAGTAATTCTTACAGATTTTCTTGTAACCGACTAAGATTACTAAAAATTTTTTAGTAATTACAAGGATCACTAAAGGTTTTTTTGTAGATCGACCTTTTTTTATTACAGTGTATAACGTAATGCCCATAAGTTATGTATTTTTTCAAATATTAAAAAAAAAAAAAAAAAAAAAAAAAAAAAAACTAGTTGGATGTGCCAATCCCAAAACTTTCTTCTATCTCATACGTACATTTTAAAATTTAAAAAAAATAGTTACGCATGTTAATGCTTTAATAATTTTAATTCAGTACTATACCAACTTTGATTTTCATCTTGATATTCTGTTTCAGTCAACTAATCGGAGTAAAAACGAGTTTTCGTCTCTGCACGAGCCGATGGACAATAGAATGATAGACAGATTTTCTTCAAATTCAGGGAGGACCTACTAGCCATACACAAAAATTTCAGTTAAGTTCTATGCATAACTTCATACACTTTTTGATGTAAAATATTGAAAATGGCACAGACATCGAGATTATAGCGCCCCCCTCCAGTAGAAAACTAAAGCATGCCAAAAAAAAAAAAAAAAAAAAAAAAAAAAAGACTAAATTGCACCAAAAAGTAACAAATATTACAAAAAAAGTGCCAAAGTAAGAAAAAAAAATGACATAATGGTACAAGGTTTTTTTTCCCCCCAATCAATTCGTGAGTTAAATTATGTGAAAAGCCTTTTTGCTTTTTAGAAGAAAATCCTTTACAAAACTGGCAGATAACATCAAACCTCAGTTTTTTTAATCATATAAAACAAAAAGTACAATGTTAACTTACTAAGTTTTTAAATTGAATTGTACTATGTAAAGTTGTTTGTCACAAAAAAGGGGTGGGGAGGGGTTATGCTTCTATCACCATTATTTCTGAGCAATTTTCACATTTTTGTGCAGAAAATTCAAATTAGATATTGTTCTGTTAAGCAAAATTAAATTTGGCATTACTTTGAATAAAGCTAGTTGTATGAGTGTTGCAAAACAAATGAAACAAACATGGGTTTATAACACATAAATACAACTGGTAGTAGGAAACAGATTCTTATAAAGCTTTGCTTCTTAATTAAAAGTCCCATCAGAAAATATCGCTTGCTTGTTGTCATCATGTAAGTTTAGGAAACTCAAACAAAATGCAAGCAACCAAGAATTTTTAGATTCTCGGCCAACAGTCATCATTTGGGATATACAGTCGACTTTCGTTAACCCTTTGAGCTCTGGGGTGTAAATTTCCTCAAAATTCCAAATGTCACATTGGCACCAGTATTTTGCAAAGAAAAAAAACCGGTTAACGATAGACACAAAAAAAATGCATTACACTTTTTTCAAATAGATTTGGTCAAATTTTCTGGTGTCATTGTGACATTTCGGAATTAAAATTATGTGGTCGAAAATTCTACCATCAGAGCTCAAGACCCCTGTCCTCGCTCGAGGAAACGCTCGCGAGCTAATGCTATTCCTATGGGGAAGCATTTTTCTAATAACTCTTTCGCATTTTGACATTTTTGAATAATTTTTACTGCATTGGATAGCTGAGATGCATGCCGACAGCGCACCTTTTTTGCTTTTTCGATTTTGGTTGCAGATATTTTTTACAAAGTTCGTTTCACTTTCAGAACCGGTTTCGAAATTGAAAGTGCTTATTAAAAAAATATCTGCAACCAAAATCGAAAAAGTAAAAAAGGTGCGCTGTCGGCATGCACCTCAGCTATCCAATGCAAAAAAAATTATTCAAAAATGTCAAAATGTGAAAGAGTTATTAGAAAAATGCTTCCCCATAGGAATAGCATTAGCTCGCGAGCGTTTCCTCGAGCGAGGACAGGGGCCTTAATTGGAATCTTCGCTTAATTCTAACTAAACATTAAGTCCCGAAATTTTCAATGGGAGAATAACGTTACAAATTTTCATTCATTCGAACTCATTTTCTCTTTACCTCGTTTAATTCGAACTAACGAAAATTCCGATTTTTCATTTTTGGCTTCTTTCTCACGTATTTCAGATCATTTGAATAACTTTCTTTCTTTCATTTTTGTGAAAATTGTTCCGAACGAGTGTACATATAATCCAATGCATTTGATATTCACTTTCTTAGTGCCGAGTCTGTCAATCAGTGACGCTTTAAATTTTTCTTCCATCGTGCTTGTTTCTAATCTTTTAATTAGTTTATGTATTTATACATTCTAATTTAATATTAAGTCATATTCTAATGATAACAGACGAAATAAATTAAAAAAACACTATAACATTAATTCCTTTATAATAGTATCATATTGAGCATGTTCTCATTTCATACTTTCCATAATTCGAATATTTTTTGCGGTCTCGACGAGTTCGAATTAATGAGAGCCGACTGTATATACTTCTTATTAGATGCACAAATATAACTCTGCTCTTGATGAAAATTTTTACTAAACATAATCAATTGAGATTGATTAACTGTTGCATAAAATGTTATGAATCCACACATTTTGCAATATCTACCTGTAATTATATGGTTCAAAAGCAAGGAAAATGTATTCCATATGATTTTAAACTTAAACTGAAACATGAAACATTTAAAAAAAATGTAAATTATCTTGTCAGAGTTCCCAGCAAAACATGCATGGCAATTTCTCTGACTATCCATAATTTTCTCTGAATAAATATAAAAAAAGTTATGACCAAATTAGGATACACAAAATAAATAACTTATACTTTTTATTCAATGTAACACACAAATAAAAGCAAATGCAGAATAAATCTAGTCGTTGGCTGCGATTGTAATACTTATGCATAATAAAAAAAAAATAACAATAAAATAAAATAAAATAAAACATGTGGAAACTATTTATAAATTGCATTGAAATTCCAAAATAAAATTTAAACGTATATTTAACTATTTTTAATAGATAGTAATTCTCTATTACTGAATTACAAGAACTACTTGACTATCCCATCAACCAATTTCGATAAATTATATAAATTACCAAACTGTTCGCAAAACTATACAAATTGGCATAGTTTTTATTTTAAATAATGAAAAAATAAATAAATTAGTAAAAGATTAATAAAAATATAAATAAAACGTTGAGTCAAAAATCACTTGATGACGCAATAAAAATGCGTAACGCATTTAATGTCAAGTGAATGCAACATTTATAATAAGCCATTAATGGCATTTAATCTTACTAGTATATCGAACCCGGGCTTCCCGGGTTACAGAGTGAAGATAAAAATTATCTTTTTTAATTTAAAATTAAAATTGGAAACTCTAATAAATTTTCTTCATGTAATATGCTTTTTTAGATTACAAACTAACACTGAAAAATACTTTAAGTGTCCTGCAGATATTTTCATTCATGTTTAAATAATAAAATAATAACTGTGAAAAGTATTGTTATGAAGAATTGTATTTGATAACTTTACGTATCTTTTATCTTATACAATTAAAAAGTTAACATTAATGTCAATCTTGTGTTAAATAAGCTTTTGAACTGAAATATTGTACGATGGAAAAACACGGCTAGGCTGCTGAAAGGATTAAATGGAAAATATTAATTATGGTATCAAATAAAACTTTGATTTTAGCTTTTTTTTTAAAAACTTTACATAGAAATTAAAATGAGATGCTTGAAAAATATAAAGTCGTAGTAAGTGAGTTTTTAATCAAATTGCATTTGAAAGAAGATTTATTTTCCTATGAGACGGAATAAAATTTTAAAATGTGCGATGATTTAAAGATTAAAATTGCAGTAACGAAAATTGCAAAAAAACCATTTCATCTTGAAATGTTGCCAAAATGATATCAGTGCTACCGACGGACACGTTTGTTAGTTATAATACACAGATATGTTGCGCATATGAAAAATCTTACGCGCATATTAAAATGCAAAAGTAAACAAACAACAGCACTTGCACTTTTTCAAAGGAAGTTTGCTCCTAAGTTAAGTCTATGACAAATTTAAAATTCGTTTTGTAAATTAAACACACAAACACTGCCTGACGTCAATTCAATTTGCAAATCGGATACCCTATTTTCCGTGCAACACGTGTCATTGATTTTTATATATGACAGAAAAATATTCAATTGCAATTAAAACCTCAGATAATGGTATATTATAAAATCTGATTTCATCATTTACATCTTTCTTTTTCCACTTCGGATCAATTTTCTATGTGAAAAATGTACACTTTTTTTTCGTTTCTGAAAACATATTTGAAAAATAAAAATAGTTCTATAAATAAAGTAAAAAAAAATAAATTACATAAGAAATCCAAAAAGAAAGAAAAAAATAAATAATTTTGTTTTGCATTTTCCTTCTGGTAAAATAACAGGTAAGAAAAAAGAACATAAAAAAATACTGCTCTAGTAAGTTTAACTGAATGTAAAATATTACATTATGCAAATTATGTTATTTTGATAAAATTACAGTAAAATGTTTAAAAAATAACAATTTTTTTTTTTTCAGTTGAGAAGCTTTTGGACAAAAATTTAGAGACCCTGATATTTTTTTAAGCCTCTAATTACTGTCAAGATCATCTTTGTTTGCTTGTCTAATTTGACAGTGAAAATTCAATATGGAGAGCATCGCCAAGTTCTGTAATATAAATTGCTGTATTTTGGACAAAGACTTTCAATCTGATGACGCACATTGCATCTTACAGCTTTTCCATAAACATGGGCTAATTTTTTAAAACATTGCGTTTACTCAGTGTATGATTTCAATTTTTTTTTTTTTTAAAGCATTTCCACCTCTGAAGAATTTTAAAGTCACTGGAGTAAAAATGATAAACTTCTACAAAATATATTTTAGTTTTAAGACTTTAAACAAACGTTTATATAAACATATAATGACGTCTTTTGCATCCGCTAAAGCATTCGACTTTTACGGTCAAGTCTTATACAACATATATAGAAAAATATGCATATGACGTCAGAAATAAAAAAGGATTTCATCATTTAAAAAAACTTCGCAAGACATATCGATAGTAAAATGATTCACATGCCTTCATTTTTTTCTTTTAATAGTTCCATGTGTTATCAGATTACATTTTTTTTTCCAAAATTCAAAAAATGTTATTTCACAGAAATTACTAAAACTGCATTCCTTCATATTTTTGATGTGAATTAAACAAAGGCTGAGCAAATAATCCACAAAATATTCATTAAAATACATTTTTGTAAAGAGAAATTTATGTTTTTTTTGTTAAAGTATGTTTGCAATAAACTAAAAATAATTTAATTGTTGCATAAAAACGAAATAAAATCAAAACACACCGGGTTTTATAGCAGAAAATACTCTTGAAATAGAGATATTTTAATCAATTTTTTTTTTATGTTGAAATGAGAAAATTGGAAAATAATGTATGGTAATCTGCTATTTTCTATGGAGGAAAGAGATAGATGGAAGTGCAGTATAACGTAAAAATAGTTTGCAATATGATGCGCATTATCAGGGGCGTGCGAAGAGAAAACTGCGCCCGGGGCAAAGCTTCAATTTCGCTCCCCCTTCCCCAACTTTTTCTTGTGACAGCCCAAAAATGGCGTTGCTAGTATAAATTTTGCGCTCTCTAAATTACAGCGCCCGAGGCGACCGCCCCCTTTGCCCCCATTTTGCAGGGGGGCTGCGCATTGTCACTAAATTTAAATGCATTCATTGGGTCCAAACAAAACAATCACATGGAACAGATACTGAATTCTTTAATGTCAACTGTGCATTTTTTTCACTAAAGGAAAACAATCTGTTCTTATTAAAGCATTATAAAGTAGCATTGCATTTTATTTTAAACTACAACCGTAAATTATAACAATTAAAATTATAATATAAACTAGTTGGATGTGTCAATCCCAAAACTTTCTTCTATCTCATAAGTACATTTTAATATTTAAAAAAAAAAAAAAAAAAAAAAAAAAAAAAAACGTGGTGACCCCAAAGTTACCCACTATCGAATTTCCTCGAACATTTGACCTAGCCTAATGAGATTCTGGTATCCGAAAAGCCTAAAACGCAAAATTTAATTAATATTCTGAGAAAATGAGCTTAGTAGTGCCTCATGTTGGGTAATTTATACTAAAACCTAATAAGCATCTACTTATGTCAAGGCCTAACAGTATCTGAAATTTGATGGAATTTCGCCCCTTAATTCTTGAGATATAGTTATAACAAAAAAAAAAAAAAAAAAAAAAAAAAAAAAAAATGCAAAACGTAGCACAGCAACAATATATCTTGGACAATTTATGCCAAAACGTAAAAAAAGTCTAAGTATGTTATGGTGTAAAAAAATCTGAAGTTTGATGAAATTCTGTGCAGCAGTTCTTGAGATATAGCTAGTTTAGAAGAGAAAAAAAAAAAAAAAAACATGTAAAATATAGGATAGCAGCACCATCAGTTGAAGGATTTATAACAAAACGTAATCATTGTGTAATTATGTTATATGTCATTTTGTAACAAAATCTGAAGTTTGATGAAATTCTGTGCGTCGGTTGCTGACATATAGCTATCGGAAAAATTGTGCAAAATGCAGCATAGCTGCACCATGTTGAGTAATTTATACTAAAACCTAATAAACATCTATTTATGTCAAGACCTAACAGAATCTGAAATTTGATGGAATTTCGTCCATTAGTTCTTTAGATATGGTTATAACAAAAAAATTGCAAACGTAGCACAGCAACACCATATCTTGGACAATTTATGCCAAAACGTAAAAAAGCGTCTAATTATGTTATTGTGTAAAAGAATTTGAAGTTTGATGAAATTCTGTGCATTAATTCTTGAGATATAGCTAGTTTTAAAAAAATATAGCACAATAGTGTAAAATATAGCACAGCAGCACCGTCAGTTGAAAGATTTATAACAAAACGTAACCATCGTGTAATTATGTTATATGTCATTTTGTAACAAAATCTGAAGTTTGATGAAATTCTGTGCGTCGGTTGCTGACATATAGCTATCGGAAAAATTGTGCAAAATGCAGCATAGCTGCACCACCTGTTGCAAGATTAATACCAAAATGTAATCAGCGTCTAATTATGTTATATATTCTAGTGTAACAGAATCTAAAATTTGATGAAGTTCTGTGCATTAGTTCTTGAGATATAGCTATCGCTAAAATCGTGCAAAATGTAGCATAGCAGCGCCACCTATAGGGCAGTTCACACCAAAACCTTATCAGCGGCTATGTATCTCAAGGTATCGCGGAATCTGAAGTTTGGTGAAATTCTGTGCATTAGTTCTTGAGATATAGCTATCATAAAAATCATGAAAAACGTGGCATAGCAGCGCCACCTGCCGGCCAATTTACACCAAAACTTAATCAGCGTCTATGTATATCAAAGGGTCCCAGAATCTGAAATTTGGTGAAATTCTCTGCATTAGTTCTTGAGATATAGCAATCTTGAAAATCATGAAAAGCGTAGTATAGCAGCGCTACCTGCTGGCCAATTTTCACCAAAAACCAATAGGCACTAATTTATATCAAGGTCTAACTGAATATAAAATTTTATTAAATTTCGAGCATTAGTTCTTGAGATAGAGCGCTCACAAATTTTTTGTCACATACAGACAGACTCACAGACAGACATTTTCTAAAAATAGTCAAAACGTGTTCAGGATCTTCTAAAACGTATAAATCCGTCGAAAACCGGAAGTCGAAAATTTTCATGAATCCAATACTTTCTTCTTGTAAAGATAGAAGAAAGTAAAAATATAATAATCGTAATTATAATAACCGTAAATTATAAACTAAAATCCGTAGTACTAAAAGTTTTCTTCTTTTTTGGAAATCACACGGTAGCGTTTGGGCTTTTTGTAGAGAATTTCAGGTTTACATTTTTTGCATCACTCCCAGCTACTATACGTCCTGTCTACACTTTCTTTTTACTTTGTGGCTATTTTTTTTTTTACTTCGCATAGAAATGTAGTACTAAAGTTGCCATCTCCAGAAAAATTGAATTAAAAACTACAAAAAAATTAATATCTCAAAAACAAATATAGATGTAGTTTTCAAACAAAATGCTTTTAAAAGTAAATTTTTTTTCTCTATATAACGGTGTAAAGATTAAAAATATGCGATGTCTATAAGTTAAAAAAATTACAGTAGAGAAAACTGCAAAAGCGAAATTTCATCAGAAAGTGTTGCCATTCGCAAAATGACCTATACGTTACGCACAGATACGTTTGGCCTTTATAATATAGATAGATAGTTTGACAATAGATTTTTTGGTCAATGGGATAATGAGGTAGTACTGAACTGCATAAATGAGCATCCTTATAACTCTAAAAATGATAATAATCATATTAATTAACAGTTTACCACATCAGATTAACTGTCTCATTTCCAATTAAAATATATCTTTAAATTGAAATTTGAATGAAATACAGGACCAAGAAAAATATGTGTGAAAAATATAATTACAAATATCTTGGAAACTAATTACCTGATTGACTTCATTCTTTACACAAAATTTATGTTTTTTTTTATTGTCTTTTATATTCACTCCTTAAAATAAACAGTTTTGAAAATGTTTATATACTTTTTATCAGAATGAATATTTCAAGAATCTGAATAAAAAAAAAAAAAAAAAAAAAAGTTCCAGATAATCAAGGTTACTGATATTAAACAGGCTTCTTCCCATTATTACTAAGTACACACCAAATTTCAAGTCCCTATCTCAATCTGTTCAGGAGATGGTGTTTACAGATACACTGATAGTTTTTTTTTTTTTTTTTTTTTTTTCTTTTTTTTTTAAATATACTTTTTGCAATCTCCAGTGTCTGAAACATGTAAATCTGTCAAAAAAGAATCTTGATTTTTAAAACAATTACAAGATTTATCCTACTCTATGTATGATGGGTAAATAAAAAGGAAAAAGATAATAATTAAGTTGCTTAAAATAAATATTTTAATTAAAAAAAAAAGTTTGATCCTGAATAGTAATATTTTTTACATTTTTCCCCCCTGTTATTTTATTTTATTTTCAACAGCTTATGTTTCTAATTCAGCAGTTTTTCTACTTATTTTTCTTTTCTAGTAATTCATTTATTTATTTATTAACCAACTTCAAGGAGTAGGTTATGATTTCGACCTGTATGTATTTCTTGTTCACTCATAAATTCTTTAAATATGAACCGATTTTGATCATTCTTTTTTTTGTTTGAAAGTATAAGATACCCGTGTGGTCCCATTTTAATTTCATTAAATTCTGATGATTAGAATTTTTTTAATGAAAATATATCGATTTGATAAAAAAAAAATAATCATTTGTTGCAAATCATCTTTCATTGTTGCAACCGTTTTCAAATCATAAGCATATTAAAACTATGCATTCATATGCGTTAGCGCCAAGTTGTCGCCAAGCTTGATTCTTTTTTTGAAGTCTGTTAGTATTTTTTTTTCTTACCAGTCATTTTTTATTTATCATATAAATTACCCTTGTATAAGCTGAGTACATGAATTTTCAGTGAAAAATCGTTCAAAATCTGAAACCCACATATAAACCCATGACACACACACACACACACAAAAAAAAAAAAAAAAAAAATGGAAATTGCACATGAAGCGTAGCAAACGA
>CAXHSM010001683.1:0-16000 GCA_964019185.1 Maratus speculifer
TATGTTGCTACAGAATAAGCTTGAAATTGCATTTTTTTTCTTTGTTCGTTTTGAATTGTTAGATTTTGATAAAGCCATCCTATGTGGATATTTATGTGGTAACAAATCAAAGCCTCTGAAGTTTTCAAAATCTGCTTATTAAATTCCTATATCGAGGATCAAACATTTTTCTTCTAACTGAGAAAATAAGATTAAATCAGCAGGGCGTTTCGTGATTTATAAAACAGCACGCTCTTTTCGTGGATGAAATATATTCTCTATTTCTCATGCAGAAATTAAATTTTTGCTTTCTGTTCTGATGTGCGGGAGGCAGGGAATTATGGGCAGATGTTTCCATAGTAACACCAGAGAGGGATATAATGCTTCTGCTGAAAAAGTTTAGAAGGTATGGTAAATAAATTTCAAAAATAATGCGGTACGGAAGATGAAAATAAAATATTGTAAAAGCATTGTTTATAATCATTTTCGAAAAAAATCATCGGAAATTAGGCCTTAAAGATACGTAAGGTTTTGACATTACATGATGACAGGGGTGGCGTACTCTATGCAGATAATAAATTTTTATGATATATTTGTGTAACTAGCAGTTACCCGTGACTTCGTTCACATAACATTTAAAGCAGAAATAATTGATCAATCAAGCAAAAAATTTTGATGATGAAAAGCATGTGCAATTAACTTTTTATCGCGAATTTATTGTAAAAAACTTCTGATAATCCCTATTTGCTAATTTGTTTGCTGGTTAAAATTTTCCTTTCAGCGATTAATACTAATAGATAGAAACATTCTTGAATTCTTTTGTTCAGCCCTGTAGTTTTCCAAGTGCCTTTAATGCACGAAAGTATCTTTCTAAAATTTAGTTCAAACAAAAATATTTCTTATTACTACCTAAATTACATTTTCAGAAATTATCATACGAAGACAACCTTGTATCCAGTTCTTTGCGGAACCCTGTATATCATTTTATATATATACTACAAACATTTCTTAATTTACTAAATGCAGTTCAAAATAAAAATGAATATTTTATTTAAAAACCACCTTTAAGTAAATTACGCTCATATTCAATAACCTTTCCGAGATCTTTTGTGTAACCCTGTATATCTAAATTTAACTATTTATACTATTACCATTTATACTCTCCATTTAATATGCATACATTTAGCGAAACTTAAAAGCACATATCATAATTCAAAAAGCATTTCATCCATGCAACAGTCATCATCCATCATATACAGTACTTCGAATAGAATATATAAGTTTTGAAATCTTTTGTGTGTCCCTGTAAATGCTATGTACTTCGTATCATGCATGAAATAACTCACATTAAGTCTCAGTAAAGTATATCAATTTGATTATACATGAAATCGTTTACCATAATTAAAATATGTCGGAAACTGTTCCTCTCTTTATTCTTATGCAATGGAATTCTTCTGTGTAACCCTGTAAATGAATAATAAGTGTCCTTTTCACTACATACTTTACAAAAGACTATTTTAATGCTCTTTGTAAATGCATATAAATTTGAATATGTTTCACAGGGTGTAACATCGTTAAATTTAATTAAATGATTTTCCCCATAATGCCGTAATGTAAGGAAATTTTTTGACAATCCCTGTAAATAAACTAATAATGGTAGAAACTTTATTTTCAATAGGTAATCGTGCTAGGTAAACGTTAAGAACGTCCAAAAATTTCATGTAAGTCGGACTATATTTACTAAAATTAGAAAGCGACCAGACAGACAGACAAACCGAAAGCATAATATCTTTTCAACTTTGTTCGAAAGTGTTAAAAAATCGAGCCGAAAATATATTAATCAGTATTTTTCTTTTCCGCCTTTTCCCCACAAAAAATTTCTTCCATTGATAATTATGAGTTTTGAATAAAAATATTCATATGTATGTAACTTATAACTTATTAATTAATATAAGTAAAAAATATTTCTGATTAATTTTAAATATGACGTCATTATTTATCTCGCTTCATTAACTACTGATATTCATACCCCTTATATTTTTAACGACTGCTATAAAGTACATGTTTTATTTCAACTATGACGTCACATTTTCATAAGTGAACCATTTTATTAAAAATATAATTCTTTTTCATTCTTTTTACTTTTAATTTATGTCGCCATATTTTACACACAAATTCTCATTAACTAAACAAATATCCTTGTTAAATATATTATAAAAAATTCACCTTTTATTTTTGTTTCAAACATGACGTCATATTTATTTTCTTTTAAATTATTTTATTATAATTTTTCGCGTGGAAGTTTTTTATTAAAAATTCATTGCCGCTGAAAAATTATTATTCCAATTTTTTATTTTGTTGGCAACAGGAAAGGAAAATGGTTAAATTTTATCTGAAAAATGCCTATTGATTTTGTATGAAAAATAATTAAATTTTGAATTATTAATGAAAATATTCGAATAAAATAAATAAAAATTAGCCTATGTTCATCCCACTCCTATAATCAATCCATATGCAAAGATTCAAAGACATTAATCCATCCGTTTTGAAGCCAAGTTCATTCCAATTTTTCGGACACACTTTCACATTTATAATATACTAGCTGTTACCCGTGACGTCGTTCACGTAGCATTAAAGAAATAGATAAACGCTTTAATTAAACAAAATGTTTCATTACAATAATTTAAAACATATATAACTAACACATATCTTATGGGAGGCTATGCAGTAGTTTTTCTTTATAGGGGACTTAAGGAACTCAGTCAAATAAAAGGGAAATGTGTTAGATAATATGAACAATCGCGAAAATGAAATTGCAACCACTTATACTGTAGAACAACTGTAACGCACCTCAATTGTACAGAAATCATGTTGAAGTGCATTTCACAATTTCATATCAAAGAAAGAAAAATCATATGTTAAACCTAGGTAATAAAAAACTATCCAACATTTCCATAATATATAATTTCGCCGGCCCATTCTTTTCTGCAGCTATGTATATGATCTATATGTTTGTAAATATTCTAAATACAATGTTAAAATTTTGCTTAGTTAGAAAAAGTATAACGAAGATTAAAATTCGCCTTTAGCATTTTTTAATAATAGACAGAAACGTACTTGAATTCTTTTGTACAATCCTGTATATTACGTGCAGATATTTATACGACCGCATATTTAGCTTAAATTATTCAAAAGAAAAAGAAAAAAAAACGTTTAAAATCATTGAATTCATATTTCCGGGAATCGCTATTGCACACATGACCATATATCCAGTTTATTGTATAGTCCGATACATGATTTATTTAAATTCTACAAACATCTCTTACTATACCAAATGTAGCTGAACTTCAGCATGCATTAGTTTTCCTTAAAATACATACGATAATTGAAAAAGTTCTTCAGCCATTTTTTCTAATCGACCATACTTTGGATACAATATCTGAGATCTGGACACCGGTCCAAAATCTTTTATGCGTCTCTGTAAATGAACAACAAATGTGATGCAAATCATATTTAACTGCAAGCATATTGTAGTAAATTCCAGTATTTATCATTGTGTTGATTATCTCTGTAATTTAATTTCATCATGTTTGAAATAGTGCAACGCAATTAAAATATGCTGGGAATATTTTTTCCCCGTAGACTATTATATTGTCGAACATTTGTCTGTGATTTTGTAAATGAATGTTATATCTTTGCATCCCATTTTCTACAGAAATCCTGTTTTAGTGCACTTCAGAAACTGATATCAATTTCAATATTATTAAAATAATCTTAATAAAATAACATTATTAAAATACGCTGCAAATGGTTTTTCTTCACAGACTATGATATATTGAAATACTTTTGAGCTACCTGTACGCACACTATAAATATTACACTTAACATATTCGATAGTAACCATGTTCTTGTAAACCTTAAAAATGCATGTAAATTTCATTACATTTAAAATTATGTAACATTATCAAAATACACCACAAATGATTTTTTCGCCTTAGAACATAATGTAAAGTCTCCTTTTGAGTGCTCCTGTGATTCAGCTATAATTGCTACCTGGTTTATTTTCAATGCCACACATGCTATGGCTCACTAACATATATTATTTTCGTATGAATCCCACTATATTTACTCAAGTTAAAACACGGACAAACAGACGGCAGACCCCAGGCACTCGGCATCCGGTATACAGCCAGGTTGAAGTCATAAACACTTTTAGACCATGTTAGAAAGTATCAAAAAGGGGATAGTTTCCGTAAAACGAAAAAAACTGTATTAGGAAAAATCTACAACAAAACTGTGTTTTAGGTGGCATTTTTGTATAATTTGTACATGTATGCTTTGCATACCATAAAACTTTATAGAAATTTATTATAAAAAAATATTTTTAAAAGTGACAACATATTTTTACTTTTTAAGAGCTAAAAAAAATGTGGAATTAATATCCATTTACAAACTTGTTTCCAGTACACTTCGAGCACATTATGCGAAATTGAGATATTGACTGAGGGAATGTATTTTCTCACAATTGCATTAAATCTTAAGATTTTAACCCCGAAAGTGCATTTTAAAAGTGATTTTTATTTGTATTTTCAGAATTGAACAATTTTAAGAATTAACTCACAATTTTTTATTTTTTTATTTTTTATTAGCTGAGCTTTTCTTATTTTCTAAGAATGATAAAAAGTATTTTTCATTGATCATTACGTCATTTACGATATGGATAAATTTGCGTTATAAATTATTAACATTTTCTAGTCATTTAATATTTAACCTTTAAAAAGACTTATTTCATTTTAAAATTAAATATTTATATTAACCACGCTCAGACGACAAAGTTAATTTTCTTTAAATTATAACTTTTGATTTCATAATTCAATCTCATTTCATTACAACATCAAAGCATATTTATTTTATTTTCAATATGTGACGTCACAGTCGTCTCTTTTTAGCACTTACTCAAAATTGCATTGTGTTATTAAAAATGAAAACTTGAAAACTTATACTTTGTTTCAAATATGACGTTACATTGATATTTTTAAAATTCTCAATGGAAAGTAATTCTGTGACATCACAATTGGTAAAAAGTTGAATTTTATAGCCTCGAACCGAAAGAAAGAAAAAGGTTCATTTTTACTACGGATTAATATCTGGAAAAACTACTAAAATATTTATATTCTTCTAAAGTGTGAAGTTATATTCTTGTAAAGTCTTCTAAGTGTAAAAGAAATTTTATATAATCGTCTGCTTGATATAAGAAGGAAAACAGTATTCCTCTGACGTCACAATTGGTAAAATTGCGGTTTTTAACCTCGAACCGAAAAACAGAATATTGTCCATTTATTTATTTCATTTTGTTTTATCACGTGAAAATCCTTCAATTGAAAATTAATTACAGAAGAAAAATAATTATTCCGGTTTTTTTATTTTTTGGCAACGAAAAAAGAAAGATGATTAAAATATTATGGAAAATTTTTCAATTTATTCTGTATGAAAAATAGTGAAATTTTGAATTATTAAGAAAAGTATTTGAATAAAATAAATAAAAATTAGCCTATGTTCATTTCAGGCAAATAATTTATTTATATACAAAAATTCAAAGACATTAATCCATCCGTTTTGAAGCCAAGTTCATTCCAATTTTCGGACACACTTTCACATTTATAATATATATAATGATATAAGGATATAAGGATATAAGGATGTAAGGATGCTATACCTATTAGCAGTAAACCATTAACGCCCAAATTATTTTCTTTTTTAAAATTTAAATTTTAGATTTCGCACCACTTTTAAAAGAAGAGTATTTTTCAAGCTATTTTATAAAGCAATTTGTCTTATGAAAACAGTATATATTTATTTTTGCATGAAAAGTGCAATCTATTTTTATTAAAATACGAATTAAATAAATTTTATACTGAATTTTCTTTAGTGCTTCTCACACCAAACATCATGATATAAGGAGTTAAAGATATGTTGCTATAGAATAAGTTTGAAATTTTATTTTTTTCTCTTCTTTCGTTTTGAATTGTTAGGTTTTGATAAAGCCATGTTGTGTGGATATTTATGTGGTAAGAAATCAAAGCCTCTGAAGTTTTCAAAACCTGCTTGTTAAAGTCCCATATCGCGTATCAAACATTTTTCTTCTAATTGAAAAAATAAGATTAAATAAGCAGAGCGTTTCGTGATTTATAAAACAGCACGCTCTTTTCGTGGATGAAATATATTCTCTATTTCTCATGCAGAAATTCAATTTTCTCTTTTTGTTCTGCTATGGGGGAGGCAGGGAATGGTAGAAAGAATGGTAACTAAATTTCAAAAATAATTCTGTACGAAAGATGAAAATAAATATTGTAAAAGCATTGTTTATAATCATTTTCGAAAAAAATCGTCGGAAAATAGGCCTTAAAGATACGTTTCGACATTACATGTTGACAGGGGTGGCGTACTCTATGTAGATATCAAAATTTTATGATATATTTGTGTAATGCTATATATACCTAGTAGCAATAAAAGAGCAATAAACGTCAAATTGTTAAAAACAGACTATTTTAACAAGAACCAACCCATTAACGTTCAAATTATTTTCTTCGATAAAATTTAAATTTTAGATTTCCCGCCACTTTTGAAAGAAGAGTATTTTTCAAGCTATTTTATCAAGGAATTTGTCTTGTGAAAGAGGGAATATTTTTATTTTGTATGAAAAGTGCAATCTACTTTCATTAAAAAACGTATTAAATAAATTTTACATTGAATTTTCTTTAATGCAACACAAACGAAATGTCAAGTTATAAAGGGTTAACGATACGCTGCTATAGAATATGCTTGGAATTGAATTTTTTCACCGCTCTGAATTGCAAGATTTTGATAAAGCCTTGTCGTGTAGATATTTATGTAGAAACAGATCAAAGCCTCTAAAGTTTTCAAAATCTGCTTATTAAATTCCTATATCGCGGATCAAAAATTTTTCTTCTAACCGAGAAAATAAGATTAAATCAGCAGTGCGTATTGTGATTTATAAAACAGCACACTCGTTTTCGTGGATAAAATATAGTCTCTATTTCTCATGCAGAAATTCAATTCTCTCTTTCTTTTCTGATATGCGAGAGGCAAGGAATTACCGGCAGATGTTTCCATAGTAACACCAGAAAGAGATATTATGCTTCTGGTAAAAAAATTTAGAAGGAATGGTAAATAAATTTCAAAAATAATTCGGTATGGAAGATGAAAATAAATATTAGACTGGGAGGCGGTAGCATAGACAATCGCCTCATCGAATTCACGGGTGAAAATCTAGGATAAGTTAAATCTGGATTCGCATATTAAAATGCAATCGATCTGGCAAGTTATTCCTTGGTGGTTTACCATTATGTTTTCCTACTCCTAATCTCCCATGTTTTCGTACTTTTGGGTGCACAAAAGCACAATGGTAAATCTATAAGAAAACCGCTAAAATCAGGTTTTTAGGTGTTTTCCACCATGATAGGACTTGGCAGACAGATTGCGTTTTAATATGCAAATCGAGATTCAACTAATCTGAGATTTTCATCCGTGAACTCGATGATATTATTGCAAGTGCTGCCGCCTCTCGGTCTATATGGCTACCGATAAAACTAAGTCCAAGGCGAGGCAAGAGTATGGAACTGATCTTTATCTTGCCCAAAACCATTGGTCACACTCTTGAAAATTGTAAATACAGTAGAACCTCTTTTATCCGAAACTCTTTTAACCGGAATTCTCGGTTAATCAAAATCCATTTTTAAAGATTTTTTATTACTATTATTATCACATTTTTTGTGTGCAAGCGTTTTTTTCCCCGAACCACGAGTACACTGAATTCCAAACCACGAATAAATGTTGAAAATCTCAAGAATCAATACTTCGTGATACAGCTGCAAACCAAAGGCAATCAAAAATGCGACAAACAAAGTTTTTTTTTCAAATTCTCGGAAAAGAAATATATAAAAAAAAATAAAACCTAAAAGATACAAACATACTCGGATTCTTTTGTACAGCTTTCTAAGTTTCTTAGAGTATTTTTATACACGCCACTTATTAATTTAACACGCTTTTAACGCGACTGGAGTCACTTCAGAAATTATCATATACGTACACCCAGAGAAAGTAATTGATTAAAACTACAAAACAGTTTTATCGAGTACAATTTGGTTGCTTTAAGCGATTTTTTAGTTAAAGTAAAAAATCGGTTTTGTAGCTCAGACAAAAAAATATTGTTAACACTCTTATAAAATGTTAACAAAATTTCACCAATCTTATTTGAGTTTTACTAAAATCTTGTATTTTCAATTTGTAGTTCCAACAAAATTTTGTTGTTTTTGCAAAATTTAAATTGGTGTGCAGTAGTCATAATTCTCTCACGTAATTTTGTTTAACTGATTTATATAGCTATAAAGAATTAAGATAATTTTTGCATAATAAAAACTTTCAAATTGAGATGGATTAACGATGTTATTATTACTTTATTATGCATATCGGATGAAAATTGTGGATAGAAAATTGAAAAAAAAAATTAACCATATTTTTTTGTTTATTCAAACAAAATTTCCATTGACCCATATTTAAACGGAAAGATTTGTTGGACCAAATAAAATTTTGCTGATTCAACAAAATTTTTCTCTGGGTGTAGGCGGCCATATATCCAGCTTGACCCTGTTTATCATTTTATTAGGCATTCTAAAAACATGTCTTGGTATACTTAATATAGTTCAGCTTGAAAATGCACAACTAAAATAAATAAATAAATAAACAAGCAATTCACGTAGCATTTATACACATCACATAGCATGCAAAAAATTAGTTGAACATAAAAATGTATACTATAACTGTAAATGGATAATAAATGTTACATGCATCAAGTTCTATAGAAAGTATCTTGTAGTAAACCTAAATAATGTATATCAATTTCATTATATTTGAAATAATGCAACTTAATTAAACTACTTTGCAAACAGTTTTTCTCCGTAGACTATTTTGTAATGGAATTCTTTTGAGCGGCCCTGTAAATGAATAATAAATATTTTGCCCCCGTACTCGATAGAATTCATGTTTATGTATTCTTCATAACTGAATACCAGTTTCAAAACTTTTGGCACAATTTAACCTAATTTAAATGAACTTGATGCGATTTTTCCCTAATGACCATAATGTAACGGAATACTTTTCACTATCTTTGCAAACGAATTATAAATGCTACTCACTTCAATTTCAGTAACGATTGCTCTATAGTAAATGTCAATAAAACGTAATAATTATAGAACAATACATTATTTATGCGAGTTAGAGCACGGACAGTCGGACCAACAAACCAAAGTCATAACGTCGTTTTTTACTATGTTTGAAAGCGTGGAAAAGAAAAACAAAGTTAATGAAACTTTATAATCTAAACAGTGGCAATCTTTTTCCCTTCCTTGTGCCTACAAAAATAAACATGCTTAAAAAATATTTTTCTAAAAACTATAACATTTTAAAGTAAATATTAGTCCCAACTGAGAATCGATTTGCATTCTTTAACCGTATGAAAGAATTTAAGCGAATCAAATATTCAAAATTCGAAATCATCATTTAATCTTTGATATGGAACCTTTAGAAAAAGAAAAAGAAAAAATTCCCCTGTGCAGAGAAATTGATAAAAAATGCATCGAGTCATCGTTTTTATCTTTCAACAAGGTCTTGAATTTTTAAGTAACTTCTGTCTATGATCTTATAATCATATAATCAATTTCCATGATATTAGATTAGTACTCGTATATTGATATGAATTAAACATTAGATAAAAGGAAGTACACTGTTAAAAATAAATCTGTGAATTCCAGGTGAAACTACCGGCAGCAATGTAGCCGAACTTTTACCGTTCCGTTAGTAGATTTTCCGTTGTGGGAAATACAAGAAGGGAAAACTCCGGCGTAAGAATCAGTAACTTTCCGTTACAAAGTTTGATTTACAATAGTAATAATTTAATATAATTTTTAAAAATGATTTATCGATTAATCTTCAAAGAATTCGAAATCATCGAGGGACTTTAAGCTGCTATGTTATTTTACTTACTTGCTATTTTGGATAATTTAGTTCAGGCCGTCCTCAGGACCGAACTCGGGACCTTCAGATTGCGGAACAAATTCTTACGAACTGAGCCAAAGTTGCTGATGCTAAACGGTACAAAGTATGTCTTTTATGAGTTAGTGGGAAAATCTGATGTGCTTTTTAAAGATTTCCTTTCAAATATATTCCTTAGAATGTTTGTAAACGGATTATTTTAGACTGATGCATAATACTTATTATTTTTTAAAATCATTTTTAATTTTTTAAATAGTTTAAATTAAAAAAAAATCACTGTTTGAAACCACTGTTTTTTTAATAAATTTTTTTTATTAACAATTTTTTTACAATATATATATATATATAGACTTTTTTTTAAATTGTCGTACACTATTTATTTCTTTCTTTATTTATTTTTCGGCTAATAAATTAAAAGATTTTTAATAAGAAAAAAGAGAAAAATAAACAGAAAAAATGTAATTTAAAAGGAATTTTTTATGTTTCATTATTCCATGGCGCCAGTGGGACTCGAACCCACAATTTGCGCTCGCAGGTGATTGGTGGTGTGGTGCCTTGACCACTCGGCCATGGAGCTCCCCACACAACGGAGTGTCTCCGTTTTTTGTTTTTATTTCCATCCGTTTCGTTTTTTTTTTTTTTTTTTTTTTTTTTTTTTTTTTTTTTTTTTTTTTTTTCAGGAAATATGATGGAACTTAGTGATTTGTAACGGAAAATACCCTTTAGTTTTTAAAAGGGAGCTTTTCTGTGAAATTCAGGAAAAAAATGTTCGTGAATTTCAGAATTTTTTTAACAGTGTAGTTACCGCTTAAAATTTCTATTTTTAAAATTAAGTTACATTTTTTTTTTCAACAGAATAGATGGGTGTAATGAACACAGAATGTAATGAAGAAATAAATATTTATGTTTATATTTATATTATTTTAATTTTGTTTTGCAGCTTTTTCTGGCTTGTTAGGTGCGACATTCGTACACAATGATTATCTTCCTCCACTTTCGGACTTGGAAAGAGCTTACTGTACACTTTAAAGCTTTACCCTTTTGCCCTGGAAAGCCCAAAACGTATAAAATTCATAACATCCCAATTGCTGTAAAGCACGTATGCCCGATTTCCGTCCATAAAAAAGCAGAAAAAATATAGATGCAGTAACATTGTTACGCAAGCAGATACCGATTTTCGGTATTCTACATTCGGTGAAAAATGACGAAAATATCGATTTCCTAGTTTTTTGCATAAATTATACTTTGTTATCCCCATTACATTCTGATGAAGTTTCGTAAAGATCCGAGTACGATAAATACAGTTTTAAAAAATTTTATTACACCGGTGTCCCCTTAAATGCCACAATCCACTTAAAAGGGATTTTTAGACGAATAGCCATATTCAAAAATTTGTAAATTTAAGTTAAAAAAATAATTGTTCGAAAATTTGCAAGATAAAAATTTGCAAGTTTAGAATTAAAATTAGATGTGCCCGGTGTGGACCACTGCGCCAGAAAGGGTTAAGAAACTTTTAAATCAATTATAAATAACAGGGCAAATTCTGTCTCTCTATGAAAATATATAAAACAAAAAATAATGAAGGATTTTAATACTTTGGAGAGCTCAAATAATTTTACAATTATGGATTAATGATTAGGGTCTCGGGTCGCAATAAAAGTCAGCCGGGCCACATGCGGCCCACGGGCAGCAGGTTGAGTATAGCTGCTCTATATCAAATATCAATAAAATATAATGATTATAGAACAATATATTATTTACGAGAGTTAGAGTACGGGCAGTCAAACAAACAAACTAAAATCCTAACCTCGTTTTTAGCTATGTTTGAAAGAGTGAAAAAAAAAAAAAGAATTTTATATGAAGTTTCTTATCTAGATATTATATAGAGATATCTAGAGATAATTTAAACTATCATTCTCCTTTCCTGGTGCCAACAAAAATAAGCATGCTTAAAAAATACTTTTCTAAAAATTATAATATTGTAAGGCAAATATTTGTCCCTTACGAGAACTGATTTACATTCATTAACCGTTGAAAGAATTTAAGCGAATCAAATATTCAAAAATTCTGAATCCTCTTTTAATCTTTGATATGAAACCTCCAGAAAAAGAAAAAAAAAATCCCCTGTGCATAAAAACTCATAAAAAATGCACCGAATCATCGTTTTATCTTTCACCAAGGTCATGAATTTTTAAGTAGCTTCTGTCTATGATCTTTTAATCATATTATCAATTTTCATGATATTAGATTAGTACTCGTATATTGATATGAATAAAACATTAGATGAAAAGAAGTAGTTACCGGTTTAAATTTCTGTTTTAAAAATTAAGTTAAAGAAATAAAGAAATAAATATTTATGTTTATATTATTTTAATTTTACTTTCAGGTTCTTTATACTTGATTAGGTGGAACATTAGTAACACAACGATTACCTTCCTCCCTTTCCTACCGTAAGCCCTCTCCGTCTTGGAGAGGGCTTACTATACACTTTAAAACTGTGCTCTTTTTCCCTGGAAATCCCAAAAAGTGGAAAATTCGTAATATCGCGAGCGCTGTAGCGCCTCTTATGCAGAATTTGCGTCCATTAAAAAAAAAAAAAAAAAAAAAAAAAAAGCGCAAAAACAAGTTTTTGATTTTTAATATCCTTCATTCGGTGAAAAATGACAAAAATATCGATTTTCTAATTTTTAACATAAACTTTATTATCCTCAGTAGATTCTGGTGAAGCTTCGTAAAGATCCGAGTTTTATGAATACAATTTAAAGCGATTTTATCACATCAATTTACCTTTAAATGCCACAATCCACTTCACTTAAAAGTGATTTTTCTCAGTTTCCGTTTTTTCAACGAATAGCCATGTTTGTTCAAAGTGATAAAACTTTTATGTATATCATTCAATCGACTCGACTTTTTTTATTTATTCATCTATTTTTTGTTTGTTTCTAAGATTTGATAAGAATATGTATCAAATTTGCATAAAAAATAAAAGTTTTTTTTTTTCGCATAAAAAGTAAAATATATGCATTTTTTACTGTAATTTTACACGTATTTATAAATTTTTTTTTCAAATAAAAGTTAGCATAAAGCAATCAAAATTGTACGAGAAAATACATTTGAAAATCAACTAACATTTTTCCAAAAATTTTTCATTCTTCTAATTTTGTCAGGGGAATAGAACAATTTCTTGATAGAATCAATTTCTTTCATTCACTCCTTTATTGTTATTCCAAAAATGTACCTTAAAATGCTTAAATAATAATTTTAAAAAAAATCAAAGAGTGCTAAGTATCCTTAACTTCACTTTGTGCCGATGCTTTCTAACAATGTGTTACCTTTACGCCTGACCAAGAATCAATTTTATATGTCTGAAATAGCACTGTTATATCAAATGTGCTATTTTATGGCAATATAGTAGACTCGCGATTTTACGACCCCCGATTTAGCGATTATTGGATAAAGTCACGACCATTTTCCAATACTTACAATGTTTTTCCCCGCTCGTTTTAACGACCCTCAAATAATCCGAATCTTGATTTAGCGAAATTTCCACACCCTTCTAAAATTGAAACTCTAGAAGCAATAAAGATCATTTTTCTTTCCAATAAATGCTACATACGTTTTACAGAGTATAGATCAAGGTGTTATAGAGTTAAAATATATATATATACCTAAGAAACTAGTCAATGGTATACTGAACAATTTAGAAGTAAAGAAAATTCACAAAACGAATTTTTAGTGTCTATTCATACAGCAAATGACTCTCGGCAGACGGTTTTTCAAGACATAATTTTGCTTCCTTTCCTCCGGATATTTAATAAACCAAATCTTGGGAATTTGAATCTTTTGCCCAGGGTTTAAAAAAACAGATTACCGAAACTTAAAATTCCAATCATCGAATATGCAAACTTTATGATAACATGTTGTTTGGTTGCAAAATCTTCCATTTGAAGAAAATGTTGACGTTGAATACAAGTCTAAAACTGAAAAAATATTTTCAAAAGATGATTTAATCTGCAGCCTTCTCAATCCTGACTAGACATTCCAAATAATTCTTTCTCAAGGAAATTGACGATGTTCCATATGTAACCTCCTGCTAGTGGCGCCACTTTTGAAAAATATTGGGTTGGCTCAAAAATGTTGGGTGGGCTCAAAAGTATTTTGGTAAAATGGTACGGCCAGTTTGCTTTTCTTTGAAAGGTGAACAAATGGTGAAAGATGAGAATTTTAAGTCGAGCTATTATGTTTCAATAAAGTTGCAATTTTATTAAATTATATTCTCATGCGTTTTTCCTTATAAAGACATTAATGTTTATTGTAATATCATCATGTCATGAACAGGACTACAAATTAAAATAGCAGAAAGTTAAACGTGAACATTATCAGTCATTTGGAATTTATGTGAATCAGCTGGTGTTTAAAACACATCGTTACTGACAGAATAAATTTTGTTTTAGAGAGAAAAATAAAAATAAAAAAATAATGAAATAAATAACTAAATAGAAGTATGAAAATTGGGCATGCTAGGATTTAAAATTATTGCATGGGCTCGGGCCCCATGAGCCCATATAAGTTGGCGCCACAGCCTCCTGCATCAAAATAATAGAGGATGTCATCAAATTGTATGGAACATTTACATCAAGTTGTATGAAAGGAAAGAAATTCTAACGACTACTTTAATAAGTTTCGAACTACCATTTTAAGTAAAAAAGGTATAACATGAATATTCAGAAAATGTTAATTAACAAATCTAGACCATTTTTTTTATTTTGTAAAACATTTAAATTCTTGTAATATTATTTCGTAATTCTTAATCATATTTTAAATCTAAAAATTTAGACTAAATGCTACAAATATGTTTTTTACTTGTATAAGTCTATAATTTTGGTTACATTAAAATGCTAGGTATTTTTGAAGTGCATTAAGATCAACCAATATTAGCAACATTTGATTTAACACCATTTGATTTAAGGTCCTATTTGCCGAAGTCACGTAAAGGTCGCTATCGCGAGTCTACTCTATCTACAAAGTTTTCCGTATAATTTATATGTCGCCAATTCTGATGTTAATTTTTTTTTTTACATATATATTTGAAGTAAATAAATAATTTAAACATTTTTCTCTTACATATTCGAAGTATGTCGCTATTTCTACAAGGATATGAAACAAGAGTTAAAGAGTAAGGAAAATTAAGGAAATTAGTATAATTACTAATTACAGAACTTACATTAGCTATGAAAAGACATATATTTTTGATTTATTAATTATTATCTCCTCAAGTCACGTAGTTTGTGGTGGTTTTACCTTCACTTTAATTTATTTTGAGTCTTTCTTTTTAAAGTAAACTAATTTAGTGCCATGAAATTTCACTGTTTTCTTTAAGAAACGCTGACATATATGTTATAAATTTTACTCACGTAGTTTATAAACTTTTTATCTTCACTTGAGCTCTTTTTACTTTTAAAAGATTAACTTAATCTCATGAGATTTGACTGGTTTCTTTAAAGGGGTTAAAAATGTTTTCCTCTGTTACGTTAACAAATGGAATTTCATGTAATTTTTTTTTTTTTTTTTTTCACAAAAACTACATTTTTCAAGGGTCAGGCCTGTTTTAATAATGAACTTTATTTTTATTATTATTATTTTTTTAGTTTGAATAATTAAATAAAAATGTTTAACTGAATGATATTATATGGAGCATAATATATATACTGCGATTACCACATTTAAATGCTAATTTCTCAGCAAATACCAAGTGTTTATACAAAGCACTAAGATAAAGAAACACTTGTCTATTTGTCCAAGAATAATGTTCAATTCAAACGATTGTAAAAGTTAAATATGCAAATTTTCATGCTCCGCTTTATTCTATTATTATAGTATTATCTTTTCGGAAAAACACACAGATAAATTCACTGCGTTACTAACTTATTGTTTGCCCAGAAGAAAACTG
>CAXHSM010001684.1:0-21229 GCA_964019185.1 Maratus speculifer
ATTCGAAATTACCATCTTATAGTCTGACGTTGCTGCCACCTATGAGCACATTTGTAGAGAGTATACTACTAATTGAACGTTTGCCAACTATGAGCACATTTGTAGACAGTATACTAGTAATTGAACGTTTCCCAACTATGAGCACATTTGTAGACAGTATACTACTAATTGAACGTTTTCCAACTGAATGAAAAAATGCCCAAGCCGAAGCTAAATCCTTGGCTTACAAGACCAATGCTTTACCGTTTAGGTTTGATTGTGTTAAAATAATAGTATATCTACGTACCCATCGTTATATGGAGTTCCTTTACCTACGATTTATTCTGTCAAGCTGTCTAAATGACAGAACAAATGTTATGACCAATAAGGTTATCCGAGCGAGAAATGTCCACCGGTTGTCTCCCAGTTAGCTTAAAATGTAAAGCATTGGCTTTGTAAGCCAAATCGGATCTGGGTTCGATTCCTGGCTTGAGCAATTTTTCGCTATGTTGGAAAATATTTAATTCGTCTGATAAATTTACCAGTCAGTTTGATTGTGTTAAAATAATAATAGACTACTAACTTATACATCCCGTAAAGCAAGGTGACGTCACTGCAACGTCGTTGTGAAGTCACATTGTGACTTTGTGACCATCGATTGTCGATGTGAAGTCACATTGACTAAAATGTGAAGTCGTTATGGCCGTTTTAGAGCTCTTTTGTGACGTTTCACAAAGTGGTCACAATGTGACAAATTTGTGAAGAATGTGTCATTTGTGACTAATTTGACATTAACATTGTGACGAAACTGTGACAAAGCGACGATATTTAAATTGCCAGAAACATGTTTTTTAAAGTAAATAACATGCTTTGAAGGATATTTATAAATTTCTAGAGATTTTTAAGAAAGTCACATCTCAGTCACAATGTGACGTCACTGAGAGGTGGCATTTTGGTCACAGATGTGATGTAACCAAAGTGACTCACAGTGACGTCACTGTGACCATGCATGCTATTAGGGTATATTAGCATACTACTATACTTCTCATATCGGTTTGTGACCTACTTACTGACTTTCTGTCGTAAATGAGTGGTTTTAATTGTTGTAATTCACGCTTTGTTGATCATTTTTAGCCTTAAAAATTTCAAAAACAACATTTGATTTTTATATCATTTTTGAAGAATTTAGGAAATTTTACCTTTAATTATAAGCAAGAAGCATTTCGAGAAAGTAATTTAGGCGTTACCAGTGTTAATGTTTGGAAATATGAACATTAAATTTATTTTTAATCGTTGAAAAAATAATTACAATTTAAATAGTTTTTTATGCGTAACATAAAAACTTCTTGCTTTATATTATAATTTTAGGTTTGTAAATTTCAAAATTTAAGCATTTAATTTCCTTTAAATAAAATAGGCTACAATTCAGATTTCTTTTCAAAAATACACCATGAAAATATATTTTTTATAAATGATTTTTTTACATTAATTAAAATAAAAAATAAATAATAAATTGAAAAAAAAACTGTTTCTAAAGGCATTCTAAATTACAGTTTATTCCGTAATATCGTTTTGGAGTTATGCTAAAGTACAGCATTAGTTTTGGCAACAAAAAATGAAGGTAACATTAGGATTTATGATTTAAAAATGAATACTTCATAAAATACATAACCAAATGAGTTCCTGTTTGGTAACTGATAGTAAAATGCGCCGAAGATGAATATGATGTCAAAATTGAGTTTGACATAGAACATTATAAAGTTTGTTATAATTTATGTATATAAAATGAGTTACTAAGTACAATTTCAGTATAACATTAATTAGTAGACTCTATCACTAATTGATTGGTAACAGTTACATTTTTAAGTTGATTTGACACTGCTTTAGTTGGGATAGATTATATTCCTATAGTAGCACACTCCACTAAAATCATTAGAAAAGAAGTTCTAAATTTTTAAACTTCTTAACTCGCGAACTATTTGACAAAGTCACTTTGTTTGATACCTTAGGTTAAAATTTTACCGAAACTGCTAAATATAGTGCTTAAAATAAGCTATTCGTTTTTCAAATTTTAGAGTTTGTTTCAATTTCACTATGCCAAACTTTTTGCCATTTATTGAACAAGAATATCATCATGATCAATCATCATAATTTCCAATATTATCTTTAATATAATATTTTTATACTAAATATATAATTTCCAATATTAATATATTCCGAATAGTTAATTCCGGTTTTCGCGGCAATTTGGAGGGCCAAATATTGATACCAATAAACTTGAAAAGTTCTAAACTTTTAATATGTAACCTCTAAAAACCATTATTTTATAACATTTAAGCATTAAATAGTACAGTGCTATACATATTTCAGCTTGTTAAAAAATAGAAATTTCTTTTAAAATATTTGTAATTTAGTTAAACACTTGTCTTAAAAACTTATTACTTGAATGAATTAGGTGTAGTTTAGATTTAGTCTATTGAGGTAAACATGTCATCATTAAATTCGAAATGCAACAAATTATACTATGAACGGTTAAATTCTGTAAAGGTTTCTTAATGCCTTTTCACAATTGAGTAATCGGTTTATAATATCATCGGTTTATAATATAATGCAGCTTAATTATGCATCACTGTTTCAGTTTGAGAATAGTATTGTATTTATAACTCAAGTTACTGATTCAAGGAAAATTAAATAGAATCTATTAAAGTTAATGTGAAAGGTTTCACATATTTTAGTCTTCCAGAAAAATAAATAAATAAAATGAAATAAATAAAATAAAATAAAATAATTATAGGAAAAAATACATTTCTTTTTACGTTTTTATTTTGAATGAGTGTTTAAAATTAAATCACTATGAAACCAAAACTTATCGTATATTTATAATATTCTGCCACCCCCCCTCCCAAAAAATGCATTACAAATATTATTGCATGTAATGTACTACATTGAGAGTTTTCGAGACATAAGGTAAATGTACCAGTAGTGGGCCACTTAAGGACATTTATCTAATTATTATTAAAGTATTCGTGAATTAAAAAAAAAATATATATATTTTTTAGTCTAGTCCTTATTTTTATGTATACGAATAAACATTCAAATTTTTAAAATATATTCTCTAGAAAAAATGAAAAATAAAAAATATTACCTCCTCTATGTTCCAGTAGTGGGCCATAGTAACTTCCTGATGCTCCTGTAGTGCCCTCCTAGAAGTGGGCCACTCCATTCTTGAGTTTAATATATACTGGTCAAAAGTTATAATTTTTTTTACATTTCTACAATTAAATATACACATTAATGAAATCATATTTAGAAGTTTTGATGATTACGTAAAATAATTTTAGCTCTTTAGTTTTTTCTTATAGTCTGTAAAAACACCCTTCCAGCTCAAAAACTATGAGAATACTGAAGTTGTCCCTTTGGCCTGATAACAGATAAGGGTTCCAGCCAATCAGCAATTAGTTTGTTATCTGACAGGAGTGACTAGAAAACTTGTTTTTCAACTTTGAAAACTGGTGGCCCACTATTGGTACGTGGCCCACTACTGGTACACTTACCCTAATATTTACCCAATATTTTTGCGTATAAGCCGAACTGTACGCAAATTTAGCATAAAATTTTTAAATGAAAAAAGTCCAAGATCTTAAACTCATATACAGGGCGTCCCAGAAATAGTAAGACAAAATTTAAGGTAAGGTAGGATGAGTCATCCCAAAGATTCAAATTTATGTAGCAACCCATGATTGGAAACCTTTTACTGCCACGGTATGATGACACAAAACACAAGAAAGACAGGAAAAGAATAAAAAGTGAAAACAATTTTATTAGCTTTAATACAGCAGAAAATTAAGAAAACGGAACATAAAAGAAACGACAATCGTCATAAAAATAGGTATTCGGAATTACGACCCCGGGCCGTGATGCATGGAGGAGCATCTCCGGTGCATATAAGATCTAATGTTCACGAGAAAATACCGGGAATATCCTGAACTTTTCCAGCGGCTGTCACGATACGTGCAAGAAGTTCCTCAGCACTTTTCAGTGTTTTGTCAGCAATTTTGCAGCATTAGGAACAATAAACATTTTTTTTCTCTCTGTGCTCGTGACCTTTTAGGTAGATTTCGTAAGAAATACTACCTATTGCAATCGCACCAGTTTATCTATCTATCTATCTATCTATCTATCTATCTATCTATCTCACTTTTTTATGGACACGATAACTTCTATAATTCTTCACCAATCTCCACCAAACTGGTACATAAAATCAATGGGGATAAAATCTTGGCTGAGTTCGTTAATGGGCAAAATCGGACCAAGGGGGTCGGAATAGGGGGCGTTTTTGTGAAAACCGAAAAAGCACAATAACTTTTTAATTAAAGTAGATATCGAATCGGTTTAAAATTTATATTACTTCTTAAAAATGGGCCAAAAGTATATACATGACAGATTTTTGATAAATTTAGAAGTGGGCTCAAGGGGCGAAATGAACAGGGATTTTGAGAGAAAAAAATTCATAACTTCGTCAATTTTCAAGATATCAAGTCCAACTAAATTTTTTATAAATATTCTTAAAATTATCTAAAACTTTTGTATTTACAAGTTTTTGATAGGACCAACTTTTACCGATGAAAAAAAATTAAAAACGAAAAGAAAAAGGGCGCTGAAAAAAGAGAAAAATCCATAACTCCGTCAATTTTTAAGATATCAAATCTGATTAAATTTATTTTACATCTTCTCAAAAATATCTACAACTTTTATATTGACAAGTTTTACATAGGACCAATTCATATAGCAAAAAGAGATTAAACAAAAATAGGAGTTGGAGAAAAAACCTCAAATCCAAACGGCTTATATTCTGACTCATTTTTAAATTCATTTTTGATTTTAAACGCATCCAAATGGTAGATCCTCTTATTTAGAAACTGTATAAAGTGACGCATTGGTCAATTTTCTGATAAAGACAGAGTACATTTCAAAAAAGGCTACTAAAAAGGGTATTTTGAACAGAGTTTCCGAAAGTCATCGGGATTGAAAATTGAAGGAAGTATTCAAATAAGAAACTGCGTTTTTTTCTGACTCGTTTTTAAGTCCATTTTTGTTCTCAAACGCATCCAGTTTACAGATCCTTTCATTTAGGAACTATGTAATGTGATGCACTGGTCAGTGTTTTGATAACGACGGAATTTATTTCAAAAAAGGCTATCAAAAAGGATATTTTGAACAGAATTTTCAGAAATCATCGTGACTGAAAATTGAAGGAAGTATTCAAATAAGAAATTGCGTTTTTTTCTGACTCGTTTTTAAGTCCATTTTTGTTCTCAAACGCATCCAGTTTACAGATCCTTTCATTTAGGAACTATGTAATGTGATGCACTGGTCAGTGTTTTGAGAACGACGGAATTTATTTCAAAAAAGGCTATCAAAAAGGATATTTTGAACAGAATTTTCAGAAATCATCGTGACTGAAAATTGAAGGAAGTATTCAAATAAGAAATTGCGTTTTTTTCTGACTCGTTTTTAAGTCCATTTTTGTTCTCAAACGCATCCAGTTTACAGATCCTTTCATTTAGGAACTATGTAATGTGATGCACTGGTCAGTGTTTTGATAACGACGGAATTTATTTCAAAAAAGGCTATCAAAAAGGATATTTTGAACAGAATTTTCAGAAATCATCGTGACTGAAAATTGAAGGAAGTATTCAAATAAGAAATTGCGTTTTTTTCTGACTCGTTTTTAAGTCCATTTTTGTTCTCAAACGCATCCAGTTTACAGATCCTTTCATTTAGGAACTATGTAATGTGATGCACTGCACTGTTAAAAATAAAGGTGACAAACCGGTGCCATTTGGGACCCGGAGGTGAAAAGGCGGTGCCATTTGGAACCCTAGGGTGTCATAGGAGCTTGAATATGTGGTTGGGGTGACGACAGATCTGTTACTGGATGATGGGAGCTAAATAAGGTGCCATGCACTTCGTATGGGTAGCAATGTACCACATCATCGGGTGACTGGCAACATGCGCATGCGCTATGGCGTGTGTCATTCTGCTTTCGGTGTCGACAAGTAAAGTTTACGGCTGTGAGCAAATCAAAACATGGCAGTGTGTAAATTGGCGATATTAATTGAGGACTAACCACTGAGCTACAATGAATCAACAATGAGGACTTAACGATCCGATTTGCGCGACCAGTGAACCGGGAAAAGTCTGATTAAAGGTAAGATTTAACTTTATTTTATTTTATTTTATTGTTACGTTAATTTATCGTACATCCCTATATGTAATGTCATAAAAACAGTAAATAAGATTTGTGTGTTAGTATGATTGATTAGTAAGTTTATTATGTGAAGCTACAAGCTACACTCTCACCAAAATACCCGCTTGCTAATGTTAAACCTATGAGGCAGTTATTTTACAATTTCTCGTTTACATGTCAATATTTTAAAATGATTTATCGAGGTCTTAGCTACCGAGGAGCAATTAGAGCAAACTGCTCTAGGCACGGGAATCCTAAGGGCGCACAATTAGAAAGAGCGAAATGAAAGATTGTAAAAATATTTACATATTTTTTCATTACAAATCAGTTATTATAGACGAATCTTGTTGCAATCGGAATATTCTATGACCATTTTACCTTGTGTTTAAACTCAACTGTTTAGATTTAACCCTTAACTGCTATTAGTGGTCTCAGACACCGTGAGTTTTTCAAGTTTCACAGTTTAACTTGTAATTTTTAGTTTAACTATAGATACTGGTCAAATTTTTTTAGTTTGAAGTCTTATTACTACCTCTAAATACTTTTGAATAGCTGAATTTGATTTATAATATTCTTGTACATAAAGTTATACATAAATAGTATTCTGAGAATTAATGTAACATTTTATTCATCTTCAGATCAAATGGTCTGACAGATAGCTCACAGTAATTATGTAACAATTTTTGTCAGAGCAATTAAGGCTAAAATATGTTTTTGTGTCTATATACAGTTAAAAGCAATTAATTTTATTCGCGAAGTTTTAATTTTAACCTTTACACGGGATCTTGGACAGCATGTGGTCGGCTTTGCATATATTGTCGGATAGATGCTATCCGAACCCCTCCTTTAAAGGCTAATTCACACCATATTGCAGCCTCGCGTAACTTCTCTAATATTGTTTCAGTATACCTGATTTGTCTTTATTTGAGGGGGGGGGGGGTAACTTTTTCATTTAAGACAATTGAATACTTGCAAATCTTAAAGTAATCAAAACTTATTTACAGGGTTTTCATTATTAATATTTTCCTTATTAACCACCATTCTTTCCAAAATAATCTTCATAATAAGATTAGATCGGGAGGCGTTAGCACGGACAATCATTTAGTCTCATTTAAGGATAAAAATCACGGATAAAACCTCGATTTGCATATTAAAACGTTATTAGTCAGCCAAGTCATACCTTGGTGGGAAATGCCTAAAAACCCGAATTAAGCGTTATCTTGGGTTTACCATTATGTTTTCTTACTCCCAATTCTTCATATTTTCATACTTTTGGTTTCATTTTCTTTCAAAAATGTGAGAAAATCTTAGGGTATTAAATTGAATAAACTTTATGATCTGATTATCGGCTATGCAGATTTACACTCATTTTTTTTTCGAAAGTATTATTTCGCATTAAACCTTATTTAGTAGCAGAATTTTATGGTTAAATAAAATAAAATATTTTTTTTCAATAATAGTAATTTAAGTTTGATTAGACCGTAATCAGTCCCCCCTCCTTTCTCAATCATCAACATCATCCGATATGACAAATTTGTAGTCATGAACATTCAAATTATAAAAGGAAAACAATCTGTATTTACTCCACTGAACTTTCAGAATAGTTTACAGAAATAGTGTGTGTTCAAAAAATATAACAATGAATAAAAACTTATATCGTAATTTTACACAAATGTGAAATTTTTCCGCGGGTGATGAAGATCTCGTGTTTTAAAGGCGAGTTTTGCACTGTCATTTATAAATCTTAAACATTTTTCTAATGACATAATTTTTAACAATCTTTTATTCCTCCCGTTCTGAAACAAGACCAACAAACAGGGTTGGCTTTTTACCGGTAAAAACCTGCGGAGAAGGTGGTAAAAACCTAAGGATATACAATAAACTGTTAGCCCTTAAACTGTATTTTAATACTATTGATAAAAATTCTATTTTCATGTAATTGGTGTATTAATATATAATATCTATATAGGGGAGAGTGGGGTGGTATGGGACTTTTTTTTACAAAAGTAAGAATTTTATACATATATATACAAAAAGAAAAATTTCAGTTTATAGCATGCAAGGTAAAACACTTTTTAATCCCCCTGAACAATATAGAAACATAACGTGCAAATACTATTTTATTTTAAAGAGAACGTAAGTTTCAAAATGTGTCTCATACCTCCTCAAAAAGGGTTATGGGACAGCAATAATAAAAAAAAGCTATAAAGCACAAAATAACCTATAGTGTCGGTAAGATAAACAATCAAACAAAGGTTGTAAGTTGATAATGTATATGCCACAATATAAAATTCCAGTATCTTCATGATTGGAATGAAAATTCAGGATTTTCTGTCATAGGTGTCATTAGGCCCATATTAGGCACAGAAAGAGACCCGGATGATAATGTAAAAGTCTATAGGAGCGTTCTTTTCAAATACCTAACTCAAATTTTAATATTTTTGCATGATTTTTTTGAACAAGACAGCTGAGGATGATCCATAACCGGCTTAGGTTTTATTTTTTCGATTTTGCTTTTATATTTTTTGTATAACGATAGTTTCAATTTCAGAACCGGTTTAAACCGATTTCGTAAGTTAAAGTGATTAAAAAAAAATCTGAAACCAAAACTGAAAAAGTAAAAACTACGCCGGTTGCGGATCGCCCTCAGCAATTTTGTGCAAAACAATCACGTAAAAATATTAAAATTTGGGCGAAATATTTGAAAAGAACGCCCCCATAGACTTTGCATTATCATCCGGGTCTTTTTCTGTGCCTAGCGTTGCGTAATAATCATCAATTTATTTACATTTTGAAGTATGAATGCATATATTATCAATGTTATAATTAATATATTATCCTCTAAAAATATTTGCATGTTAGCAATTCACATTATTATTAATTAAAAAAAGGAACTGGGCGCGTCCCATTCCTCCCTTTTCTGGCATGTCCCATTCCTCGCCACTTCCTTGTTTGTGTTAAACTTCTTGTTCAAACAAAAATGCTGCTTTAGGCTTAGTTTAAATTATGGATAATATACAGTATAATGTTCCATAAATAGGGAAACTATTACATTTATACATAAAAAAGCCTTTAATATATTGAAAGCAAATAAATCAAATTTAAATTGGATTTTTGAAATAATTTTTTCTTTCGTACATTTGCAAGTCTATGCATATCAATATTTTTTGTAAACTGAAGAATGGATTACCATTGCTTCATCTTGTGTGCGATCGATGAAATGTTTAGAATAATGCAGAAAGAGAAAAACCTACTGTCCCATTCCACCCGACTTTCCCCCATATATATAGCAAAAGGGGAAATAAAGAATTAGCCATTTCCCTAAAGCTCCTGATATATACTATATGGCCAGAGATGACCGTCCACTTGCGATTTTAGACATTTTGCTAAATATCTAGAAAAATGTATGAGGAATTATCCTGAAAATTTTAGTGTTTAAATATAATACACTATCTGGCCGTTGATTATCGTCCACTTGCGATTTTAGACATTTTGCAAAATATCTAGAAAAATACATGAGGAGCCATCCTGAAACTCACAGTGTATAAACAATATAGTACAGGTCATATATTTCCGTGAAGATTTTTTCCCGAAACTTTATAGGGGACCGCCAACAAATTTAAAAATGTATGAATATCTTTTGGATAACCCTGTCAAAACTAATGCATCAAAAGCGCTAAAACTGTAGATTGTGATTAAGTGGCTTATTGTTATAAACTGTGTTTATTTTTATGTCGATAGCATGTAAACTCGTAGAGAAATTAAGGTTTTTATAAAAATACTTCCAAATTTTTCAAAGATTTTTGCTTATAATTTGCAGAGTTCTTAATATAAAATAATAATATTTTCTGAAAATGTGACAAATAACATTGCACATAATACCCTGTAATCATAATTAAAAAATAATAAAAATTGTATGAAAAATGAGTAGGTTTACTAAATTTTTCACTGCGCATGCGTCAACGATATCAAAATTTCATTTGCATATTATGTTAGCTAAATGTATAGAGCAACTTTTGTGAAAGTCGCAAAATCATAGCTTGAAAATTCTGAAAATAATCGTCAATAGAATCACTTAAAAATCTGTTATTTCCAAAATGAAGCAAAAACAAGAGGGGTTGTATCTATATATTCATTGATTAGTGTCAATATGGAATACACAATACGGAACTTACTACTACATTTGGGTAAAATCCCTCATTTTTTTGAGTCATTTTGGGAACAACAGATTTTCAACTTATTCTATTGACGATTATTTTTAGAATTTTCAAGCTATGTTTATACACTGAGAGTTTCAGGATAATTCCGCATGTATTTTTCTAGATATTTAACAAAATGTCTAAAATCGCAAGTTGACGATAATCAATGGCCAGGTAGTGTAGTACAAGTCATATATTTCTACTGGAGGTTTTATTCCGAAACTCCAATAGGGGACCGTCAACAAATTAAAAAAGAATGAATACCTTTTGGATATCTTTTGGATAACCCTGTCAAAACTAATGTAGCAAAAGCGCTCAAACTCTAGATTATGATTAAGTGGCTTATTGTAATAACTTGTGTTCATTTTTATGTCGATAGCAAGTATACTCGTAGAAAAATTAAGGTTTTCTACGAATCCGAAAAACAGTCTCAAATTTACCAAAGATTTTTGCTTATAATTTGAAGAGTTCTTAATATAAAGTAACATTCTTTTCAGAAAATGTGACAAACAACATTGCACATAATACCCTGTAATCAGAATTAAAAAATAATAAAAATTGTTCAAATATTGAGTAGGTTTACTAAATAATTTTTCACTGCGCATGCGTCAAAGATATCAAAATTTAATTTGCATATTATGTTAGCCAAATGTATAGAGCAACTTTTGTGAAGGTCGCAAAATCACATCTTGAAAATTTTGAAAATAATCGTCAATAGAATACGTGGAAAATTCGTTATTCCCAAAATGAAGGAAAAACACGAGGGGTTGTATCCATATATTCATTGATTAGTGTCAATATAGGATACATAATAGGGGCGTACTAATAAATTTGAATAAAATAATTTTTTTTTATTGTTATTACTGGTATGGAATACCTGGACATGTTAGGGAAATTCGTTGCTAATCTGGAATACACACTTTGTTGCAAAATATGTTTTGTAAATATGGTTAATAATGTAAACAGTTTGTAACTCTTAATGATAACACAGGAAAAGAATATCTGAATGACAATTATGAGTTGGTCATGTAATTTTCTCGTGCTGTCCGAAAATAGGCAATAAAAAGGAAAGTGTCCAGTTAAACTGATGGCATTGAGCTCGCATGCTATACATACAACTGTATATTATACTCTTATTTCAAAGAATAATGCCCTTCCAAAAATAAAAGAAATCAACTGTAAGTTATTGGACAGTGGATTAACTACCACCCCTCTTTATACTTAACCAATGAGCCCCTAAAACTAATCAGGGAAGTGCCTTATCAGAGTGAACCTATTAACAAAATTTGAAGAAAATTTGATAATTCTGCATGATTTCTGCATATTTATATAAATTAAGGGGGGTAGCACTCTCTTCCCCCCCCCTTCATATTTAACCAATGAATCTCCAATGCTAATCAGTGAAGAACCTTATCAGAATGAACCTGCATATAAAATTTGAAACAAATCTGATATTTATATAAAGAGTTATCACGTTACATACAGAACCTGCGGGCACATTAGCTTTCAGGCTTTGATAGCCTTGTGAGCCATAATTTAAATTTTATTTAAATTTTATTCTTTCTTTCTTTGTTCATCTACCATTTTTGCTGTACTTTGATGATACATTTTAATTGGACTGTCTTGTTGTGTGTTTGCCTTAATGTGTTATTATTATTATTTCAGATAGTGAACTTACATTTACAGTACTTACATTACCATGCTTGATACAAGAAAAGTTTCCGACTCTTTGTCATGAAGAAGATGCAGAAATTTCTGTGTTTCAACCTGTTATTGTGCTTCGCAATTCAAGCAACTTGTTAAAATACTCATGCTATGTATTAATTTTATATAAACAGTTTAATTACAAAAACTGATAATTTTATAAACTTAGTTACTTTGTGGTATGCATTATTTTGGTTGTTTAACGTTAATTATAGCAAAAGCCAATTTAAATTTTTATCATTTTTATTAGATACTTATGTCTTCAAAACTTTCTCAGTGGCATCAGTTTCACATAGTGTCACGTCTTTGTTTAATAATATTTAATACATTCTTGGTGTTTACAATAAAAAGATTATTTGAACTAAAAGGTTGTTTCTTTAATTCAGTGTTTTATTCCTTTTATTATAATTACTCTTTGGATTAAAATTTCAGATGCAATAAGTCAAAACACAAAAACAATTTGGCAGAAAGTGTTTTGATGTGGATACAGGACTAGAAATCAGCAGTCGGTAGTCGTCAAATGAAACTAAATTATAGAAAAAATTATTCCTAGTCGTCAAATCTTGATAGCTAGCATTCTTTAACTTTAATTTTTGTTCAGCAAATGCTTTCATTTGTATTTTAGCATACATCCCCCCCTCTGTACCATGACATCAGCACGTGTCTTAAGAATTTTGAACCTGTCAATAACCTCTAAGTTAACTTCACTTTAAACAATGACTGATAAAACTGGTCCTTGGATATTACACCCCAGTAAACAAGATTTTCTTTTATTATGAGATATTTCTGCATCCTTATGTGTTCCTAAAATAAGAAACTGTATTAAAATTGTTTAAAATTTTTGTACTCCCTTCCTCAAACAAACAAAAAAAAAATGTGTGTGATTTGGAAATATTTTAAATGCCACACCATAATTGGCAACCAAAGATTCATTTATTTGCTAACTTTTTATTTTCTGATGTACTGTTAGTCTCGGATGTTTTAAAAATTAGCTTATCGCTAGTTATAGCTAAAGCTCATATTTTCTTTCTGTGGACATATTTGCTTGATTATCTGTTTTGTATGCATATTAGCTTTATAAAAAGAATGAGTTTTTACAGAATCCAAATATTGTAGTTTAATCAGGTTTCATACTTATGGAAAGTCAGTTTTTATTTTGTTTAGTAAGAAAAAGTGTTTAATATATAAAGTTTCCTCCTTACTTCCCTTCAATACATTAAAATTAAATATGCAATGCAATATTATTACTATTAACATGGTTGTGAAAAGAAATAAGAAAATATGAAATGCAGTTGGCACATCGAAAAAAAATTGTAGGCATTATTTTGACCCCTTACATACAGTTCTTAATTTCTAATCCTGTGTGGATATATGCTATAAAATATGGATTTGCATAAGTTCACTATAAAGGTAAGTACTACATATATTGTAAAAATGATTTTTTTTTTACTCAATTTCATCTGTGATTTTACCACAACTATAAAATGAACTTATTTTCTATAATTCGTTTCATAGCTTGATGGCTAACTTTCTGGAAGAATTTTAAAGAATATGAAATATTCTTACTAATTTAAAAGTTACACAGCATTTATTACATATTCTTTTCTAATTTGTGTTTTACATTTTTTAATTAGATACAGCAGGGTAGCTGAAAAAAAATATTGGAGCGTTGTTTGACATTGATATTTCAGAACTAAAATCTGAGAAATGCTTATTTTAAAATTTTGTAGCATTTCTTCCATTATATAAAAATCTTAATCCTCCGAAAAGTTCACAACCGTCAAAATGATCAGCAACTAATATGTTCAACGAAGTGTTGGCCTCATGGAAGCAAAATAATTTTAATGGAACTTCTAGCAATATTGGGGCCTTCACATGGAGCAAAAACGACATTGACCTTCAACACCCATCTGAGTGGATATTTAATAACAGGTGCATTGCCTTCGAACAATCAGATCTTAACTCACTTGACTTCTGTAGAAAAGTTAGAAATAGAAAATCCCCAGTTTGCATTGTATGTGATGCGAAATTATCAAGGCATAGAATGATTTAAATCAGAATTATCTGCAGCGGACTGTCAATTCTGTGATCTTTCGTTTTCAAACTTGTGTAAAAAATAAATATCAAGCAAGTGAACAATTTGTTAAAATATTGTTACTTCTTTTATTTTTTAAATTAAAATATGGCATATATTTTACAGGATATAGCATTTTTCTGTATCCCCATATTTTTCAGTTGCCCTGTATATAAAATAATGAAAATACATGTCAAGCAATATACTATATGTCAAAAAAGATGGTTACGGATTACTTCTGAAAGTATAAGAAAATTATAAAAATATTCATATGAAGATAGATAATTCAATTTGTACTTTCTCTTATTTTGGAGGCAAAAAACATCAATTTTTTATAATGTTCCTGCATCTAAAAATGCCCAATCACAAAAATAGTTACTGGCCCTTTCTTAAACATACCCAAAAAGTTTGATCCAAACATCTGAGTTAGAGACAGTCAAAAATCATGATTTATTTCATTTTACAAGAAATTCAAAACATAAAATTGAAAATCAGGCTTCAAATTGCATGACAAAGTCACAATATTTGACTCTAACTCAGTGATTTTTAGAGGCAAAAATTGGTGTAGAAGTTGTGTGAATTTTGCGATTTATTCTAACAAAACCTTTTGGGTATGTCTAATAATGCAATAGTGATGGCTTATGATTGGTGATTTTGAAATGCAAAGACTGTATAAAAGTTAAAATTTTGAATTTTTCTTAAAATACTCTCCATGTAAATGAAAGTACAATTTGAATTCTCTGTCTTTCTATGATTATTTTTGTAGTTCATATTATCCCTCTCTGAGTTACAAAAATATGCTACAATTTTTCTTTGGACACCTGATAATGAGTTTAAAAATATAATATTCCATCAATCTAAAAGAAAAAAAAAAGACTCAAAATATTGACTGATCATGATAATTTTCTCTGCAGAATTCAATTTAAAAATGGGTAAACGCTTTGTATTTCATGATTCAAACCAATACAATTTCTTGACAAGCGGGGAGGGGTGAGGGGGGTTGCAACTGTGGACCATAGATTGTGAGTGCTATTTCTTGTAGGATGCCACAGGGCACACTGGATTATGTGTGTCATCCGTTCACCCTCTGGGGCACCCTGGATAAGTGGTATCATTATTCTCCCCTGAGATGCCATCCTTTCACCTCCTGGGGCACCCTGGATAAGGGGTGCCATTATTCTCCCCTGTGGTGCCATCTTTTCACCCTATTGAACACTGTGGATAAGGGGTGTCATTATTCTTCCCTGAGGTGCCGTCCTTTCACCCCCTGAAACACCCTGGATTACCGGTGCTATCCTTTCACCCTAGTTAAGGGTGCCATTTTAGCTCCTCTAGGGGTGTCACCAGTGAGACAAGCCTTTCACCCCTAAAAGGTGCAATGTGTCACCATTAGTTTTAACAGTGTGGTCAGTGTTTTGATAACGACGGAATTTATTTCAAAAAAGGCTATCAAAAAGGATATTTTGAACAGAATTTTCAGAAATCATCGTGACTGAAAATTTAAGGAAGTGTTCAAATAAGGAATTGCGTTTTTTTTCTGACTCGTTTTTAAATCCATTTTTGCTCTCAAATGCATCCAATTTACAGATCCTCTTATTTAGGAACTATATAATGTGATGCATTGGTCAATTTTCTGATAAAGACAGAATATATTTCAAAAAAGGCTACTAAAAAGGGTATTTTGAACAGAATTTCCGAAAGTCATCGGGACTGAAAATTGAAGGAAGTATCCAAATAAGAAATTGCGTTTTTTTCTGACTCGTTTTTAAGTCCATTTTTGTTCTCAAACGCATCCAATTTACAGATCCTTTTATTTAGGAACTATATAATGTGATGCACAGGTCAGTTTTTTGATAAAGACGGAATATATTTCAAAAAAGGCTATCAAAAAGGATATTTTGAACAGAATTTTCAGAAATCATCGTGACTGAAAATTTAAGGAAGTGTTCAAATAAGGAATTGCGTTTTTTTCTGACTCGTTTTTAAATCCATTTTTGCTCTCAAATGCATCCAATTTACAGATCCTCTTATTTAGGAACTATATAATGTGATGCATTGATCGGTGTTTTGATAAAGACAGAATATATTTTGAAAAAGGCTACCAAAAAGGGTATTTTGAACAGAATTTCCCGAAGTCTTCGAGATTTGAAAATTTAAAGTTTTCACATAGCAAATTGCGTTTTTTATGACTCGTTTTAAAATCCATTTTCGCTCTCAAATGCATCCAGTTTACAGATCCTCTTATTTAGGAACTATATACTGTGACGCATTGGCCAGTTTTTTGATAAATATAGAATATATTTTTAAAAATGCTGTCAAAATGAGTATTTCGCACAAAATTTTCCGAAGCAATCATGATTAAAGAATTAAGGATGTATTCAAACAACAAATCGGTTATTTTATGACTCATTTTTAAATTCAATTTTTTTCTCAAATGCTTTCAACTGACAGTTTTTTGTTATTTAGGAACTGTATAATGTACTGTTTTGGTCGATTTTTTAATAAATTTAGAATCTATTTCAAAATATGTTGTCATAATGGGCATTTGAGCTGAATTTTTCTTAAGATGATTCTGATAAAACCAGTTTTTGCAGAAAAATGAAATTAAAAATTTTTCATAAATGGCCAAATGAAGTTATTAAACTAGGTTTATCTCTAATCATATATATATATATATATATAGTTGAAATGAGCACTCTTCGAAATCTACCTCCGCCTATAGGCCCAGTCGACAGGGATTTCTTTTCTTTTGTTTTGTGTCTTCACTACAACGCCAGGAAAACGTTTCCGACCATGGGTTGCTTTGCAAATCTGAATCATTGTGATGTCTACTACCTCTTCTAAAATTTTGTCCCAATATTTCTGAAACAACCTGCATAGATGTGTGAGATGTTAAAAGATGACGATGAAAAATTCAGCGAATAAAAACTTAATACTTTATTGTATGTATAACATAAAAAAAATCTTGCGTAACGAATGAATTGTTCAAACTGCACCTCGATAATTTTGTCATTCTTACAAAAAAAAAAAAACAACTTTCCAGTTTTTAAACCGTTACAAAACATGGCTCTAAGAATGAATGATGCATTGTTTTTTAAATTACACTGTCTATGGCTTTATAGAAGAAAGAACAAATATCAGAAATTTTTTTATTGAAAGGAGGTAAAAATAGTTTTCAAATATCTGGTTTACTATTGTTCTCCTGTTTTTTTTCCCTGAAAATGATGGTCAAGATAATATCTTAATTGGTGCTATTTGAAACTGGTGCAATCTGTAGAATTTTTTTTTAAGTTAATGTATTTATTTTCTAATTTATAACTTTAATAAGTATTATATCTTGCAATGTAGACAATTTTTTCTCATCTAGCACTTTTATATAGGTGAGAGGGAAATTAATCAAATTAAATATAATTCTATATGCAAAGAGTCTTAAAATTCTAAAAAATTAAAATAGCACCAACTGAAAATTCTTATTTTCACAATTTACTAAACAAGGAAAATTTCTAGAAATGTGTTAAAAAATGGAATTCTGTTGCTACTTGCAGGTCAAATATTTCTTCAATACGCTAGGACAATAAAATTATTTTCAGTTATGCCCATTTTATTAGTTTTTAAAAACTTCTAAACAAAAAAAAAAAAAAAAAACTGTTGTACATAATTTACATGTTACATCTTCAAAAATTAAATTCAAATAGTTTGGTTTCATTTTGAATTTATTTTATTGTAGATATCGCACGTAGATTATTTCCTGGCAATATGTGTTTTCGGAAAATTTTTCTCCTAGTGATGGTTTAGAACATTAAACCACAACGTATATTTTTATTTTATTCCGGTGTTTTTATTTTTACTTGATCTAAATTTATGAATAAAGTATGCATTTGACAGCAACTTATGTTTTGTTCAACATTCGATATTACAACATAAAGTTCTCAATTATTATTTATTTTTCTTCCTGCTAATTAATATTTACAAAACAATTTCTAACAATAAAGTTTTCACTTAAGTTAAAACTTTCTTATTTGAACTAATAACATTACCCGAAAACTACTAGGACATAAATTCTATTTTGTAAGAAACCTGTTATAGAATACTGAAATTTAATAAAACATGTACCCTAGGAAAATATTGCCGTACGCAACAGCTGAGAAAATTTTCTGCAAATAACACTTTAACTATTGAGGTATGCATTAAGTCGTTAAATTCAAAAGGTAATAAATTATATTAGCAGCGGATAAATTCTAAGTGAAGCTTTCTTAATACCTTTTCACAACTGAGTGATCGATTTATAATATCAACTGTAATTAAGCTTAATTATACATCACTGGTTCAGCAAAGTATAATGCATTAATAATCCACGTTGCCGATTCGATGGCTAATTAAACGTTAAATAATGAAGTTGGAGGAGTCGGTTTCGGATATACTTTTCATTATTAATGATAATTACAAAAAGAAAATAAAGAAAATAAGTTAAATTTTCTTTTATAACTCTAATTTGCGATTTTAGTCATATATAAGTAAGCAAATTTCGGTCGTGAAAGTTTTTACATAGCAGCTAAGGCTTTTTCTCTTATCACTAAAATTAAATAAGAAATTTATTTTATTAACTCGCCGAAATTGGCGATTAAATATGCTAAATAATATTATTAAATGTTACTGATGAGGAAACATCGTAAAAGTTTGAATCTTTGATAATAGTGAAGTTTTATTAGCTTCCGATATGTTACTTTTTCAAACAACAATTACTCTGTCGTCACTTAAAAAATAATGTTAAACGAAAAGCCATCCATATAACGAAGCAAGTGTATCAATATACGTTAAATAAAATCTACTGCATTTTTTAAAACTGCTAAACATTGTACATTTTTAATTTTACACCATCGTACAGAAGAAAAAAATACTTTTAAATGCAATTTGTTTGAAAATTGCATCTCAATTTATTTTGTAGATAGTAGTTTTTAATGCAATTGCTGTAATGCTGACATTTTCAGTACTCATTTCAGTTGGAAGTATAGGGCAAATGGTAGATAACTGAGTCTTTGATAGTATTTCCGCATAACAACTAAAAAAAACTAGTTGGATGTACCAATCCCAAAACTTTCTTCTATCTGATATGTACATTTTAATATTTTAAAAAATATAGTTACTCATGTTAATGTTTTAATAATTTTAATTCAATACCATACGAACTTTGGTTTACATCTTAAATTTCTGCTTCAATCAATTAATCGGAGTAAAAACGGATTTCCGTCTCTATACGAGCCGTTGAACAATAGAATGATAGGTAGATTTTTTTTTAAATAGGGATAACCTATTTGCCTTACCAAAAAATAATTATATACAAAAGTTTTAGTTCAGTTCTAGGACTAACTTCATACACTTTTAGGTGGTGCAATATTGAAAATGGCATAAAATTGGCTATTGCAGCGCCCCCTTCCGGCGGATGTTTTTCAAATTCAGGGAGGATTAATTGGCCATAGTCGTACACTTACACACCAAAAAAATTGGTTCAATTCGATGCATAACTTCATATACTTTTGGCCGGTAAAATTTTGAAAATGGCCCAAAAAACGCGATTGCAGCGCCACCTTTCGGCGGATTTTTTTTCAAATTCAGGGAGGACAACTAGCCATAGTCATACACTTACACAAAAAATTTGGTTCAATTCGATGCATAACTTCATATACATTTGGCCGGTACAATATTAAAAGTGGCACAAAAATCGCGAGTGCAGCGCCCCCTTCCGGCGGATTTTTTCAAATTCAGGGAGGACTAACTAGCCATAGTCATACACATACATAAAAAATTTGGTTCAATTCGATGCATAACTTCATATACTTTTGGTCGGTAGAATATTGAAAATGGCACAAAAATCGCGATTGCAGCGCCCTCTTCAGGCGGAATATTTCAAAACTGAAGGAGGACCTGCTTGCTACAGCCAGAAACATTCACAAAAAAAATTGGTTGATTTCTTTGCATAACTTCATACGCTTTTTGATGGTAGAATGGCGACATACACACAGACACACAGACACATGGACTGACAGACATTTTGTAAAACAGGTTTTTTGGAATCTCTGACCCTTAAAACGTGTAAATCCGTCGAAAAACGGAAGTTGAAAAAAATTTCGATTACAATACTTTCTTCTATTGAAGATAGAAGAAAGTAAAAATTAACTAAAATACATGACAAAATTATCGTCTGTCATAAAAATGTACTTTGAAGAATATTTGTATTGAATTTTGTATGACTTATTTTCTCTGCATTTACTTAATTCCTAATGTAAAGCTATCAAATATATTAATCCGTGTGAATCTGTTCAGAATTAAAAAAAAAAATATATAAATGAATGATTTCTGATAAAATATGGAGTTGAGCTATTATAATCTATACGTAATTTTTGATATCCATATTAATGTCTCAAACAGATGAAGGCATATGCAATATTAAATATTCAATTATTTTGTTAAGTTTCTTGAAAGACGACATTGCAATTTTGCCGTGTTTGTGCATTATTCCGCGATAGACGTTGTTTCTAGATCGTTAATTTGGAAACCTACAGCAAATGCAAATGACATCATTTTATATAAAATGAAAACCCGTAAATACATATAAAATAGGGGAGAGTGGGGATACTTGAGCATAGGGGATACTTGAGCCACCCCTATTATCTCTACAGTTGATTAATTTTTCTTTCTAAAACTGCCAATATGATAACATATTTATAGTTCTGAACATGTAAAAAAGAAATCACACATCTTGGTACCATTTTGAAAGTATAGTGATTAATAGTTGTCTTTTCCCTATCTGAAAAAAATATTTGGGTGCATGGTTTTTTTGTTTTTTTGTAATGAAAGTTTTGTTTAAAGTTGCAACTATATACATACATTCAATAAGCATAATTTCAATTGTATTTTGAGTCTAAAATAGTTCTAATTGCTGCATGTTTTATTTAGTAAAACTCTGGGAAACAAAAATAGTGATAGTGGGGATACTTGAGCCAATGAGAGTGGGGATACTTGAGC
>CAXHSM010001686.1:0-53015 GCA_964019185.1 Maratus speculifer
GCACCTTTCACACGAGAAACTTTTCATTCTTTTTTGAGTTTGGATCGTAAACAAAAGATTCACAGATGAAAATTTTAATATTAGTAAAAATATAAATTTGGTTAATTACAAAAGCATACCCCTTTAGAAGAATATTTATGCTTTTGAATGTACGGGCATGTGCATATATTTGTTTACAAAATTAAAGATAATAATAAAACATTATTTTGTACCGATTTATAACCATAAAATATTATTAATTCCGTAATTATTTATGCATCCCAGAGTTTCCAAGATTATTTATGTATCAATTTAGATCGATGTTCCTTGTACAGAGATTTGCAAAATGCTTAACGTTTGGCTTGCAAATTAATCATACACAAATATCAATAAATAGTTCTTTAAGTGAATAGTAGTGTATTCATACTTGGGAAAAATGAATAGCAATTATTAATTTGCAATCATTATTACAAATATAACATGCATGGGTTTAAAACGAAAACATTTAACTTGTTAATTTAATATTTCTTTTAAGCTCACAGGCTACCAAAACCTAAGAGCTTATGTGCCGCCCATTCTGTATGTATCTATGTATGTATGTGTGTATATAACTGGATAATTCATGATAAAAATATGCGATTTACTTGAAATTTTGGATATAAGTTTATTCTGATGAAGCGCTTCCCTAATTAGATTTTGGAGTTCATTCGATAAGTATAAGGAAGGGGGAAAAGAACGAGGAGCTAATACCCCTCACCTTAATTTATATAAATAAGTTTTTCCATGCAGGATTATCAGATTTCATTCAAATTTTAGATATAAGATCCTTCTGATGCGGGCACCTCCGTGATTAGTTTTGGGAGTTCAGTAGATAAGTCTAAGGAGGGGGAACGGGGAAAATCCTTCCCCCCTTAATTTAGATAAATGGGATTTCATGTAGAATGATAAGATTTCATGGGATTTCATGTAGAATTTTAGATATATTATATCATTCTGATGAGGTGCCTCTGTGCTTAGTATTGGGTATTCATTGGATAAGTATAAAGGGGGAGGGAGTGGGGATAACATTCTCCTTAATTTATGTTAAAGGGTTTTTCACGCAATTTGCTTCAAATTTTGGATATAAGTTCATTCTGAGAAGGTGCTTCCCTGATTTGTTTTGGGAATTCAAGTATAAAGTGGGAATCTCGGGGACTATCCCTCTTAATTTAGGAAAATAGTTTGTTATGCAGAATTGACCGATTTGCTTCGAATTTTAGATACAGGTTCATAGTGATAAGACGCTTCCCTCATTAGCTGTGGGGTTCTTTTTTAAGCATAAAGAGGGCACGACCAATTACCCCCTTAAATTTGATAAATGGGTTTTTATGGAGAATTATCCGATTTGCTTTAAATTTTGGATGTAGGTTTTTTCTAATGAGATGAATCTCTGAATATTTTTGGAGGTTTAATGATTAAGTATGAAGGATGGAATGGGGAATACTCTTAAATTATATAAATGGATTTTTATCAAAATTATCCGATTTGCTTCGAATTTTAGATGTAGATTTATTGTATGACAAGGCGTATCCCTGATTAGTTTTTGAGATTCAATGATGAAGTATAAAGAGGGGAAATGGAGGGGGACTTTTTCTCCCCTTAATTTGTTTTTCGAAGACATTTTACCTTGAAAATAGAAGGCTGTAATATACAATTAGTGCATATAGCCTGTGAGCTCAATGCTGTTAGTTTAACTGAGCAATATTCTTTTTATTAAATTATTTCTTATTTAGTATTCATATAAAGCATACTTATACTTGCGTTGTAGTGATTGAGACATTAACAATTTATATATTTATTATTTTTTTAACCAATTCCAACGAACGAGGTTATAAATTCTTTTATATATAAGTTTTATGTATACGTCCTAAAATAACTGCTGAACTGACGCTTCCATTTTCAATCTTTCATCTCTTTTTATAGTCATGTTTACCAGAAGAAAGCATTGGATTCGTGCAAACATTCGACCTCAGGGTTTTGATGGATTTATTACTTTCTTCTATCTTCAATAGAAGAAAGTAATGTAGTCTAAACTTTTTCGAATTCCGGTTTTCGACGGATTTACACGTTTTCGGAGTCAGAGATTCCAAAAAAACATGTTTTTACAAAATGTCTGTCTGTGTGTGTGTCCGTATGTCGCCTTTCTACCATCAAAAAGTGTATGAAGTTATGCATAGAATTGAGCCAAATTTTTTGTGAATGTTTTTGGTTATGGCAAGCAGGTCCTTCTTCAGTTTTGAAATATTCCGCCAGAAGGGGGCGCTGCGTTTGTGCCATTTGCGATGTTTGTGCCATTTTCAATCGCGATGTTTGTGCCATTTTCAATATTGTACCGACCAAAAGCATATGAAGTTATGCATCGAATTGAACCAAATTTTTTGTGTACGTGTATGACTACGGCTAGTTGGTCCTCCCTGAATTTGAAAAGAATCCGCCGGAAGGGGGCGCTGCAATCGCGATTTTTGTACCATTTTCAATATTGTACCGACGCAAAGTATATGAAGTTACGCATCGAATTGAACTTATTTTTTGCGTAAGTGTATGGCTATGGCTAGTTGGTACTCCCTGAATTTGAAAAAAACCGCCGGAAGGGGGCGCTGCAATAGCGAATTTTCTGCCATTTTCAATATTGCACTACCTAAAAGTTTATGAAGTTAGTTCTGGAAATGAACTATTTTTTTTGTATATGATTATTTTTTCGTAAAGCAAGTGGGTCCTCCCTGAATTTGAAAAAAAAATATGCCTATCATTTTATTGTGTATCGGCTCGTGCAGAGACGGAAATTCGTTTTTACCCCGATTAATTGATTCAAGCAGAAATTTAAGATGAAAATCAAAGTTGGTATGGTATTGAATTAAATTTATTAAAGGCATTAAAATGAGTAATTATTTTTTTAAATATTAAAATGTACGTATGAGATAGAAAGTTTTGGGATTGGCACATCCAACTAGTATTTTTCAAGCCTGTAAACACTGTTTAATTGCACTTAGGAAATGTCTCTTTGTGAGTTTGTATGTGACAAAAAAATTGAGGCTCTTTGTTTCAAGAACTAATGCACTGAATTTAATAATACTTTATATTCAGTTAGACGTGTAAATAAGTTGTTGTAGATTAAAAATTGTTGTTGTGAATCTTCCAAGAAATGGCATTTGCTATGCTTTATTTTTCACGATTTCAAAATAAATAAATAAATAAATAAATAAATAATAATATAAAATAAAATAATAAAAAAAAATGTATTTTAAGAACTAATGCTTTGATTTTCATCAAACTTCAAATTCAGTTACACGTAAACACAAGTTGCTGCTGATTAACTTTTGGTGTAAATCGCGCCACAGGTGGGTGGCGCTGCTATGCTACATTTTTCGCGATTTCTGCATGAGTTGTATCTCAAGTACTAATGTTCGAATTTTCATCGAATTTCAGATTTAGTTAGACTGTTCTATTAAACTGTTAAGTGTTGGTGTAAATCGCTCAACATGTGGCGCTGCTATGCTGCCCTTTTCAGGATTTTAGCAAAAATTAATGCACTGAATGGCATCAAACTTCATGTTTTGTTATTTATTACTGTTAATTGTTAGTACTGATCACCGAAATTCAGCATTAAAAACCTGTTTCGATCGATCCTTAATTAAAAATTTTCCAAAAAGAAATTCATTGAGTGATTCCTAAATTAAGACCCCCTCCCCCCTTGAAGGTCAATCGTTATTTCTGGTAGCTGAAGAAAAGTTAAACATAAGTTTAACTTTTCTTCAGCTACCATCATCCAAAAGTGTCCTTCCATTCTTGATCTTAATTTTTGGGAAGCTTACCACATCATTAAAAATTCTCACTCCTTAGTCAATGACTTATCAAGTATGCCTTATTTTCCTAGCATTTGGAAATCTTTAATTTAATTTACTTTTTTTTTCTTTTTTCTCGCTTTTTAGTTTTTGTTTTGTTTATTCACCGGTAGATGTCGCGACTTGTCCAGCCAGTTGTTAGGCTGCTCTCTTCTCATTGGTTGCTTTTCTTTAGGCGGGATCGTTTCCGTGGCGGGTATATAAGCCTGCGTCTCTCTGTCTCCTTGCTCAGTTTTGCTTTTTCTAGCTCGCTGAGTTTTGCACTGATGAAGAATCTCCATAGTAGATTCGAAACGGCTGTTTGCTACTTTTTCTTACTTTATTTGTGCATTTATAATCGTTGGTTTTTTATCTTTAAATATGTATTTTATATTCATTTGATCATTTTATCTGTAAGTATTCTTCGTTTATAAAGGATATTCTCCCATTTTTTTTTTTTTTTTTTTTTTTTTGCTTTTTTACTTCGATAATTTATAATTTCAAAGAATTTAATCAGTGTTTTTAGACGTCATATAAAGTACCGAGCTAAAAAAGCTATTATGTCTTGCATTTTGCATTTTGCAAACACTAATAAGAGATCTTCACGGGCCGAAATTGTTGGGTCTGGTCCAACCCGTACAAAGGTCTTTTTAGTCCGGCCCATTTCGATACAAAGCAAACATTATTGGCCCGGCGAGGTATAAAAGTTAAGCATCCAGCCCATAACACATACTGGTATAAAAGTAAAATCTCGTAATAAGCCCTGATCGATTATAAAAGTTAAAAGTCTGGTCAAGCCCCGCTCTTACAAACACTCGATTAGCCCGGGCCGACTAAATTTTAAGAAAATATAAATTTTTGTGTCGATATGGTTAAAAATCCTTTTACACGAGAAACTCTGAGCAAAAATACTTACCGTATTTTCGGGTGTATAGCCCGCACCCAGTATATAAACCGCAACCCTAAATCGAGCAGTGCAGTAAAAAAAGTTCGTGTATAACCCGCGGAGATGCATCGATGTATAGTCCGCCGGCTATACACCATTTACGAACGTATATTTCGATCAGGTTTCGAAATTAGAAGCCATTACTCATAATTTTTAACACAAATTTACCAAATTTTTTCGTGATGCACAATACCTACAGTAATTCGGCTAAAAAATTAAGATTATCAGTACCGTAACTTTTGGAAGAAACGCCACGGCGTTTACGTGTTTTAAGATAAAATTTCAATCGATGCAGCGTTTACGCTCATTTTTTTTCCAAACAAGCGTGATATTTTTTCTAAATTTTTTCAAAAATTAAAAAAAAAAATCTGTGATAAATTCAAAATTTTGGACCTAAAATGTATACGTATCTTAGGTCATTGGTTCCCAAAAGGTTCGAATCCTCGGAATCGGTCCGAAATGCATCAACTCCGAAAAGGAACGATTCCTCGCACTCTATCTGAAATGAAACGACTCCGGAAAAGTTCGATTCCTTGACTCGTTCCGAAATAAAACGACTCTGTAAAGGAACGATTCCTCGGAATCATTTCAAAAAAGACCGTCTGCTCTGAATCGCTTCGAAATGACATAAATCACGCACTTTTTTGTTGTTGTAGTTCTTTGCAACAGGCCTATAGACCTCAAAGCACTGTTCACACAAAACTCAAACCTTTGCAACAGGATAGGGTGGATTATTTTTTTGAAAAATAAACTAAATCTTAATTAATCTTAAATTCAGAATCGTCGAGGTTTAGAGGGTTCCGGATTTTGGATTTTGTACTCTATTTGTATTTCACAATGGGGTGCTGCAGCACCGATTCGCTAGCAAATAATTTTCTGATATTTTATTTATAGATTTTTTTAAGGTCTCGCGTATAAGTCGATCCCCCACTTTGGAGTTCTTTTTTTTTGTCTAAAATTTCACGACTTATAAGCGAGTATATACGGTAGTAGCTATTATAGATCTATCAGTGCAATACTTGGCGATAGTTACGACAGTTCTTCCAAACCCAGAAATAACTGTATTTAAGCAGTAAAAAAAAGCCTTTACAAACATGGAAAAACTTAAAAATTTACAAATTCTGATGTTTTTTTTTTAAATTTTTTGAGGTTTAAAAGGTGTAGAAAAAATATCACGATTTCCAATTTAAAAAAAAAATCTTTGTATAACCCGCACCGTGTATAAGCCGCAGCGGCTTTTTGGAAGCTTTTTTTCTTTTATAAGCCGCGGACTATACACCCGAAAATACGGTATATCAGATTTTTATCGTGTTTATAGACTTCTTTTTTAAAAAGCATTTTGGACTGTGATATTTATTTCTTAAATTACCGTAATTTCGGGTGTATAAGCCGCGGATCAAACAATTCTTTTTGGACCCAGAAAACTTATTTAGTGATTGAAGACAAATATTTACGGCGATCTAACTAGTTATATTTGTTTCTTAAAAAATTCTGGGTCGAAAAAGAATTGTTTGATCTGCGGCTTATACACCCGAAATTACGGTAATCTTTATTTTTATGTAAGTGTTTTTAGTTATAAATAACATCGTTAATCTCTATTGAATGCCTTGAAAACTTAAAAATATGGAAAATGCTATACAGTAAAATCTTCTAAGCCGGATTCGCACACGATATAAAAAAAAAATATTATAGACAGGTTTTCTTCTTAGCAGGTACACAGTTTGTTCTAAATGTATTGTGTTCGCTTTCGTTGTTATTAAATTTATTTTGCAATTTGCATGAATCAACACATTAGCCTTTTAAGAAAAGATTTATAGACAAATTCAGAGTTCATTTTACTGTGCTTTATTTTTATTACTCAGAAATATATTACTAATTTTTTAAAAATTAAAATTAAATTTTTTAATTGTAAAATTATAACAATTTAAAAATACATAAATATTTTGTAAAAAAAAAATATTGTAATAAGGATAGCGGTATAATATAAAGGATTGGGTCAGGCTTAAGCGATTTTCGTGTAGGCCACGCCAAGATGGGATGAGCCAATGTTTTTTATACAGGCTGGTCAGGACCAATAATTAAATTTGAGGCTACTGCAGTCCTTAAGAAAGAATGAAGTGCAGTCCCGATCCAGTTTGGAAGGAATAAGTTTGTCCGTCCTAAACAGTAAAGCCTATAGGACCCGAAATAATGATGACGAGGTCCATTTGAGCTTACATTCCAGAAAGAAATAAACCCGATACCCGACCCGGAACGACTGAAGAGCAGGTCCGGTCGGGCCCGGCCCGAGTGCTGTGGGTAAAATTTGGCCCGTAACAGATCAGCTGACTGTGCCTGGCATGGCCCATACAAACCTCTAATCTTATACACAAACTTTTTAAAATTTTCAAATGTATTTTGCATTTTAAATGTATTTTGAAAATACATGTATTTTGTATTTTGAATTTTCTTAATTCGAAAAGTATTTTGTATTTTAGCTTCTAAAACTAATGTATTTTGTATTTTGTATCGAAAATGATTTTTCGATGTATTTTGCCCAACTCTGGCCCTCACCTTCGAACGTAACGACTTACGAACATCCCTTAGGGTGCATCTGCTGCGTACTGCCCGTAATTTGGACTAGGTGCCTCTGACGGAGCCCAGAGAATCGAGGAAAAATACTCCTTGACGATACAAACGTCGCCCTGCTAGAGTCGAATGTCCTTGTGGTGAATCATTCTTCGCACTAGTGAATCATTCTTCCTACCAGATGTCAGTGCACAATTAAAAACTGTTATTTGTGTTTGTGGCAACAGTACATTACAAGAACTTTTAGATGAACACTTGTGGCAACAGCTAGCAGTTGTTGCTATCTCACTTTTTTCCCGGCGTTGACGATCGATTTTTTCCCTCATGTTTTTGCTGTGTTTGAGATCAAAATAATGTAATTTAATTCGACAATTTTTATGTGATCGCACATTTTCTGTTTCCTTGTGCAGCTGCTGTATTTTCAGGCAATAATTAAATATTTGATTTTTATAATGTAACTTAGTTTCGAGCGTTCATCTAAAACCCAAACTGGTGACCTAAACCTGTGCGAACGCGCGCCAAATCATGCATCTCGGAGTCGGAGCTGAATAATCTAGCTGCATCGACCACAATTTCAAGCTGACGCGTGTGATTTATCATCAATGTGTATTAATATTAATCTAGGCAGGCTAAACGCCTAATATTTTATAAAAATTGTGTGTTATGAGCTGAACGAGCCTATGTCGGGACACGTCGTATCTTCCATGGATTTAGTAAACAGCATAATTTCCCACGTGATCGGTAAGCCTTTCCTTCTAATTATTTTGTATTTTTAGTAAAAGTAATTTCTCGCATGGTTTTTGTTGCTCATTTCTGCCAATATTTATTTCTGTTGCACTCCTTTTACCATGACCACAACGTACTTCACCAATTTTTAATTTTAATTTGTATATATGTGTGTTTAATTTGTAAATGTTTCCATCTTTATTTATATTGTATATAAACTTTTAAAATTCCATAATCATGCCAGACTCACCGGAATCAGCCACTGAGAATAATCAAATAGCACATGTGGCAGTCAAACCCCCACCTTTTTGGAAATCAAACCCAACTTTATGGTTTGTTAGATTAGAAGCTAATTTTAATTTGGCAAACATAACATCTGAATTAACTAAATTTAACCTTGTAGTTGCGTCGATCGAAGCCGATGTTTTGACTTCTGTGAGCGACATAATAGTCAATCCGCCACCAAACGAGCCATATATTGCGCTAAAAAAACGATTAATCGATTCACATTCAGAGAGCGAAACATCACGAATTCGTACCTTACTTCAAGGTCTTGAGCTCGGTGACCAAAGACCTTCGCAATTACTTACGCGCATGCGTGCTTTGGCAGGCACGTCTGTTGGTGAGCCACTGCTAAAATCTTTATGGCTGGGGAGACTCCCAAACAACACTCAATCGATTCTTGTTGCCCTGATCGAAGATCTTACTCAGTTAGCACCAATCGCTGATAAGATTCATGAATTTACCTTCATTCCGGCAGTAAATGCTACAAGTTCAGTGAGGCCGGAATCCTCAAGCAATTTAGAGCTCCAAATTGCACAGCTGTCTAAACAAGTTAGCGATTTGACAAACCTTGTAAACAAACGCGATACCACACACGAGAGAGGCCGAAACTATCATTTTCGAAGAAGGAGTAAATCTCGCGACCGCTTTCAACAGTACAAAGAGCCAAGTGATGGCAGTTGTTTTTATCACACAAATTTTGGTAAGAACGCTCGAAAATGTTCCCCACCTTGTTCTTTCCGGCCAACGGAAAACTAAATTGGCGATCGCCGGAAAGCCAGGATCGTGTTCGCCACCTCCAACGTATTCTCCTGGCCGATACAAAAACAAACATGAATTTCTTAATCGACACTGGGGCGGATATTTCCGTTCTCCCAAAAAATTCTGTTTCCCAACCTATAGTATGAAATGATTTGGTACTTTATGCCGTAAATGGTACAACAATAAAAACATATGGCACTAAGCGTCTCACACTCGATCTCAATTTACGCCGTAGTTTCACATGGCCATTCATTATCGCTGATGTACGTCAACCGATCATCGGAATTGATTTTTTAAAACATTTTAACCTTTTAGTTGATGCAAGAAACAATAAATTAATCGATGCCACTACTCAAATTTCTTCTGCTGCCACTTCTGTTACTTTAAGTTCTGAAATTTCAAATATATCTTTTGCTTTTGGTGATTCTCCATTTCAAAAAATACTTAAAAAATACCCAACAATTATAGACGCTACGCCACCCAAACCCTCTTCAAACTCGACAACATTTCATCATATTGAGACGACGGGTCCACCTATTTTTTCTAAGCCAAGATGTTTATCTCCCGATAGGTTACGCGCTTGCGCGCCAGGAATTTGAGTATCTTATGTCCCAGGGAATAATTAGACCTTCAAAAAGCCCTTGGGCTAGTCCGCTTCACATGGTACAGAAGTCAAATGGGGAATGGCGTCCCTGTGGCGATTATCGCAAACTCAACTCTGTAACTGTACCTGACAGGTATCCCGTACCCCATATCCATGATTGCACACAACTTTTATTTGGTAAAACTATTTTTTCTACCATTGATTTGACCAAAGCATATCACCAAATACCTGTAAATCCCCCGGACATCCAAAAAACCGCTATAACAACACCATTCGGTTTATTTGAGTTTGTTTATATGTCTTTTGGCCTACGCAATGCTGGACAAACATTTCAAAGGCATATAAATCAAGTACTATCTGATTTAGAGTTTTGTATACCTTATTATGACGATATTCTGATTGCTTCTGCTAATGAAGCTGAGCATATTAACCATCTTGACCAAGTGTGTAGCCGTTTGGCGTTACATGGTTTAAAAATTAATCCAACCAAATGTGTTTTAGGACAATCCTCGGTAAAATTCCTTGGTTGTTTTGTGACACCGGTAGGAGTTAAACCCCTCCCTGAAAAAGTGTCCATAATAAATGATTTCCCAAAACCGGAGACACTTTCGCAATTAAAGCGTTTTGTTGCTATGTTGAACTTTTATCGCAGATTTTTACCAAATGCTGCCAAAACACGAGCGCCTCTTAATAATTTACTTCGTGACTGCAAGAAAAATGACAAACGTCCTGTCCCTTGGACAGATGAGGCACTTCTTGCTTTCAATCAATGTAAATCTGACTTAGCTAATGCAGCTACTCTTGCCTATCCTTCATCAAACCATGAGCTCCATTTAATGGTTGATGCTTCTGACATTGCTGTGGGAGCCGCATTAAATTGCTTAACTGAAAATGGTACAAAGCCAATAGCCTTTTTTTCTCGTAAACTGAGTGCAACAGAAATTAAATATAGCACGTACGACCTCGCTATTTATATATCTGTCAAACACTTTAGGCACTACTTGGAAGGTAGAAATTTCATAATATTTACCGATCATAAGCCTTTAACAAATGCATTTACAAAAAATTCTGATGCAATTTCTCCACGTCAGCTCAGACAGCTTGATTTTATTTCCCAGTTTTGCACAGACATACGACACATCCCTGGCTTCGATAACGTAGTAGCAGACACATTGTCTAGAATAAGTTCTGTCAATGTTCAGTCAGTTGATTTGGCTACAATCGCAGAAGCTCAACAACATGATGTCGAACTGCAGGAGCTATTAAATAACGACAAAATTTCTCTCCGTTTGAAACCCGTTGCTGTGACTCCAACTTTAAGTATATATTGTGACAATAGCTGTGATACAATTCGCCCATACATACCCAAAGATCTCCGTAAAAGCATTTTTTCAGCTCTGCACAATTTATCACACCCGGGTACTAGAGCATCCAAAAAGCTCATCCAGTCCCGATTTGTTTGGCCATCTATGTCCAAAGATATTAATAATTGGACTCGATGTTGCATAAAGTGCCAGAAATCAAAAGTGTTTAGGCACACATCCAGCCCACTTCAACATTTCCAACTACCTCACTGCAGATTTGGCCATGTCCATATCGACATCGTGGGACTCCTAGCACCTTCAGATGGTTTCCAGTACTTGCTGACCTGCATAGATCGCTTCACACGCTGGCCTGAAGCTATTCCTATTGCCGACATTTCAGCAGAAACAATTGCAAAAGCCTTTGTCGCAAACTGGATTTCACGGTTTGGAATCCCAACTTTCATCACATCAGACCAAGGCCGCCAGTTTGAAAGCAATCTGTTCCTCATTCTCAACAAAATGTTGGGCATCCAGAAGACCCGCACAACACCATATCATCCTCAGAGCAATGGCTTAGTCGAGCGATTTCATCGTTCCTTAAAGCAAGCACTTCGATGCCACGGGTCAAAATGGACAGAATCACTTCCAATTGTCCTGCTTGGATTTAGATCTGCATTTAAAGCAGACCTCAACTGCATTAGTGCTGAACTAGTTTACGGTGCACCATTGAGACTCCCATGCGAACTGATCGACCATCCCCAAATTGACGTCCAACCACATGACTTCTTGCAAACATTGCGGGACACCATGAAGTCTCTCAAACCAACTCCAACTTCTGCACATGCCAAATCGTCCATTTTCATTCACCCATCTCTGGCAACATGCACTCATGTATTTGTGAGGCATGATTCCACGAGAAAATCCTTACAAACCCCTTATGATGGTCCATTCAGTGTTGTGAAACGAGGCGAAAAGACCTTCACCATCAACATGAATGGCAGAGAGACTGTTACCAGTATTGACAGACTGAAACCTGCCTTCTTGGAAGCCTCCGATCACCTTGACACGCATACAAAACAACTGCCCGTGCCACAGACAACTGCCTCGACTTCCAGTAATGCTCCAATTTCAACCCCAGAGACTGTTGTGACTAATCCGATTTCAACCCCAGAGACTGTTGTGACTGATCCAACTTCAATCCCAGAGACTGTCATGACAACGAGCCCTGCAGCTGTCGTGACAACTCGTTCCGGTCGTCGTGTCCGCTTCAACACACGGTATCTCTGACCTCAGTGCCTCAGGCACTTGGGGGGGAGTACTGTGGTGAATCATTCTTCGCACTAGTGAATCATTCTTCCCACCAGATGTCAGTGCACAATTAAAAACTGTTATTTGTGTTTGTGGCAACAGTACATTACAAGAACTTTTAGATGAACACTTGTGGCAACAGCTAGCAGTTGTTGCTATCTCACTTTTTTCCCGGCGTTGACGATCGATTTTTTTCCCTCATGTTTTTGCTGTGTTTGAGATCAAAATAATGTAATTTAATTCGACAATTTTTATGTGATCGCACATTTTCTGTTTCCTTGTGCAGCTGCTGTATTTTCAGGCAGTAATTAAATATTTGATTTTTATAATGTAACTTAGTTTCGAGCTTTCATCTAAATCCCAAATCCTCTTTTTTGTGACGTACTGACTTACGAACACCCTAAGGTCCGCCACACACCAGTGAGACATTGTACGAAAAAACGTGCGACATGCGACAATTTTACTCTGATAATAAAGAAAATACCAGTTTGACTGCGCCCTGTTGCACGATTTTTGACGCATGTTTAATTGGTGTGTGGCGGGCCTTAGGGTACACCTGCTACTTTCCGCCACGTTAGTTCGGACTAGGTGCTACTAGCATAACCCGAAGAACTGAAGAAAGACTCTTCTGACGAGATAGGCATCGCCTCGATCGAGTCAAAGGAGAGGGTATATTGAATAACCCTTAATCATTGACGTTACCAACAATTTAAGTGGTAGACCCTCTGAATGGTCTGAAACCGAGCTCTTTGCTGGGGGAGGATAGTTAGAGTCCGGACGCAGTGGCGTAACTGGAATGGGTGACACTCGGGCGGATGTAAGTGGTGTCACCCTCCCCCCACCCTATCCGTCATATTTTTTCAATCACAATTATATGGTATTACAACAAATGACCACACCATTTCTTATTTACCTTTTGTCCACCTGCATAAAAAACCACAGGAGCGACTCATCACTCAACCCATAATCCGTGTAAGTCAATGCGGTGTCTATATGTGGAAGACTAATTTGTTTCAATACCCATTCATCCGATAAGTTGGTTTTTGTTGTCTGGTGCATATCTTATTTATAAAAATTTCACATTCTCAAAGAAAAGAAAACTAACTCTGTTGCGTCGTGTGCTAGAATTTTTATTTTATTTCAGATTTTTTTTTTTTCAAAATCTTATAAGATTATATATACAGTGAAACCTCCAAATAAGGGACACCCATGGGACCAGAACTTTTGTCCCTTAAATAGAGGTGTCCCTTATTCAGAGTTTTGATCGTTATTTTTAATTAGTCGTTCAGAAGAATATAAAAATAACAAATCCTTAAAGGTAAAGTTTAAATATACCCTTATAAAAATATTGTTGATTTTTATTTTATATGCAAATTCTGTACATGCAAAAAGTAATAAAACATTTAAAAGAATTTTACTTGAAATAATCAATCAAAAGTAATTGATTTGTAGATTTCAATTCTTTGCTACAAACCTTTCAAGTATTCATTTACCATATAAATTTTAGTTCTGCATTATCAGCAGTACTTACGAAAAAAAGGGAATTTAACTTTTTTGCATACTTTAAGGCAACAAATCTCTCAACTGCTGTGCTCAGCTAGCAGAAAATGTTTTAACACATTTACAAATTCATTTTTTTTTTTTAATGGAAAGGCATAAAACTGAAATGTCTATCTGTGAAAGCGATTGGGAATCGAACTGTGTTTTCACTTTTTTGGTAAATAAATTACCTATTGAGTTATAAGCAATTTTGATCATATGACAAATACATTATTCACTTCGCGTGGAAATTCAGTTCAAAATGCAGACGTTGACAATATTTTCTGCAAGATCTATTGCATTTGAAAAAAAAAACTTAGAAAAAACAGTTTGATTACATAATTTTTGAACAAAAATGCCTGCTACTTTCAGATATTTCCGAATAAAAATAAATTAAAACTTATGTCATAAAAATTGCCCTTTTGAATTTGAGAACAGTCTAAAAGCATCTGCAAAGCTTTTTACTTCATAATTTTCTTTTGTTCTCCACTTTTAGAACCATCCTCAAAGTTTTCAGCATTACTTTCAGTTGGGATAAACGCACTGATGTCAAATCAGAATTGTTGGTAAATAAATGCTCGTCAATTGTATTGTATGCCTGTATCCACATGTCTATCTGTCAGTTTGATAGATTCACAAAATTCTGTGTTTTCATTTTCATCACAGACTACTTCATTATCTGAAATGCAAAATCCAATCCTTTTGGTCTCATTTTCAACTGTCCCTTAAATAGAGTGTCCCTTATTCAGAGGTAAATACATTATATGTCCTATACCGAGGGACTGGGATCGGACGTTTTGTCCCTTAAATAGAGGTGTCCCTTATTCAGAGTGTCCCTTATTTGGAGGTTTCACTGTATATAGATTTGAAAAAGAGATTGGGTGTCACCCTCTTAGGGGTGGACATTTTTTTATCCTTTGATCACTAACCTATTAAAACTAATGATATCAATACAAAATTCCTTAATGAATTAAAAGTTTTGACGCAGAAGTTTATCTTAAGGCTCTAACAATTTGAAATATGGATTTTTAAAATATTAATTTCAAACTTTGGGTGACGCAGAACCGTAGCTAAGGGGTACTATAGACGGCTCAGCCCCCGCACGCCCCAAAACATTTTGAGCCTCCCCTGGAAAAGATTACAAGATCACTAATTGAAATTATGCTCCGAAAATCCAAATAAAATTCTGTTCAAAAAATATTTAGTTTTGAGGCTCTTTCGCACAGCTTTGCAGAAATACTAAACTGTAACAAAAATAGGCGTTTCAACTCTTGCACATCCTATTTGCGTCTATGAAGCTAATATGATGTAAATATTGCTCTAGTTATACCAATGGCGGATCTAAGGGGGGGACAATGGGGCGATCGCCCCCCTCCACTTGAGCCCAATAAAGGGTCTGCATAAGACATTAGATGACCCCACGGAAAAAGTTGCTGTTCCTAAAGTCGAGACCCGACCCGGGTCGCGCCAACTTTAATTTGTTATACTGGGTCTGGGTCGGGTCGGGTCTTATTTTTTCTGTAGAGCTGGACCGAGCCACACACTTTTTTCCATGTCGGGGCTGGCGTGGACTTCCTTCCTACTAGGAGTATATACACGGGCTAAAATTTTCAAGCCCAGGCTCAGTCCGGTACAAAGGCTAAACGGTCGATCTGGGGTCGACACAGCTCGTATGCTGTGTCGGATCTAAGGGCCGGGGGGGAGGGTGCGAAGGAACAATCCACCCCCCTTTGGCTAAAAAAGGGTTTACAAAGTGACATTATGCATCCTCACGAGAAATAAATTGGGGGGCGAAGGTCGAGCCTGGCGCGGGTCGCGCCGGTTTAAATCTACGAGACTCGGGCTGGGAAAGGTTTTCTCTCATTTTGAATCGGGTCGTGTCCTGATCTTGCTTTTTTTTGCAGATTCCTGTGGGGACAGACTTTTTTTTCTTCCAGACCGAGCCTGTTCTGGATTTCTATTTTACTAGAAGTTTCCATTGAACAAAATTTCCAAGTCGTGGTTCCGCCCGGAATAAAAGCTAAATATTCGGTCCGTCTCTGATCTAGATAGCATGATAAACATTATTGTCCCAACCGTGACCCGTTTGGTACGTCTGTGATTTAGATAATATGATAAACATTACTGGTCCGACCGCGACCCGTGCACTGCTCTAAATTCTTTCCCACGAGCCCGAGTTAGGTTGAAAATTTTCTTACTTGTTAATCGTAAAAATTTTATGTATATTGTACATTTGTTTAGAAAAATCTTTAGAAATTTTACTTGGTTCAATAAGTTACAGAGATGCATATTTAAAAATCCACTTTTTTCTTTGTAGAGCTTTAAAATTCTTTTTTTTTTAATCATCCGTTTTCTACTTTCTTTTATCTTTAAAAGAAGAAAGTTTTGGATTCGTGAAACTTTTCGAATTCTGGTTATCGGCGGATTTATACGTTTTAGGGGCCAGAGTTCACAAAAAATATGTTTTTACACATTGTCTATCTGCGAGTCTGTATGTGACACAAACTTTGCGGTTGCTCTATCTCATAAACTAATGCACGGAATTTAATAAAAATTTATATTCAATCAGTCCTTGAAAAAAAATGTGCTGATTATTTTTTGGGATGAATCGCTTGACAGTTGGCGCTACTATGCAACGTTTTTCACGATTTCTGCAAGAACTTAATTTGCAGAACTAATAACTAATGCACGGATTTTCATCAAACTTCCGATTTGGTAAATCCTTGAAATGAATTAAATTTTGATTTAAATTTTGTTTGTTGTTTGATTTAAATTTTCGTTTTAAATTTTGATGTAAATCGCCCATCAGATGGCGCTGCTATGCTACATTTTTCGCGATTTTTGTAGTCACTCAGTCTCCAGAACTAATGCACGGATTTTCATCAAACATCAGATTCAGTTAGAGTTGCAAAAAGTCGGTTTATTCCCGGGTTTATTTCCAATGGACCAGGTTTATTCCCAGGTTTATTCCCAATAAACCGGCTAATTCCCCAAAAAAACCAGGTTTATCCCCAGGTTTAAATCGTTTTTTTTTTCTAACCTTTGTAACGCTAGATTCAGTTAGTCCTTGACATGAATTAACGTTTTTTACATTTTGATGTAAATCGTCGCTCAGCAAGTAAAACTGCTATAATGCCTTTTTCATCAACTCCGCAATAGCTCTATCTCAAGAACTAATGCAAGAATTTTCTTCTAACTTAGGATTCAATTAAACTTTAATGCGAGTTGTTGCTTATTAGGTTTTGGTTTTAATCAACTAACAGGTAGCGCTGCCAAGCTGCATTTTGTAGGACTTATATGATTTTAGTGGTAGTAATATATCTTAAGAACTAATTTACGAATTTCATATCTTCAGGATCCTCATGTTGGGCATAGATTGTATTTATTTTGGCACTGTGTTGGTGAATTTTGAAATATTATAGATATGTAGTATTATATCACGTGATAAAAAAAGTTTTGAAAAAGTTCGAGGTTTGTCAAAGGATCATAGAAAAATGCGAATTTCATCAAGTTGCCGCAAATAAGGGCAAACTTCATTAAAGAAACGCGAATTTCATCAGAGGGTTGCGAAAGAAATACAAACTTCATCAAAAGGTCGCAAAAAAATCTCAAATGTTGTGAAAGGACCATGGAGAAAATGTGAATTTCATTAAAGGATCACGGATAAAAGCGAATTTCGTTAAAAGATCACGGAAAAACGCAAATTTCGTCAAAGGATCGCGATCAAAACTGGGTCAACCATTCTCGCAAGAGTAAAAACCGAATCTGTAACTGACCCAAATCCGAAATGTATGACAATCTGCCCCGATACGTTAAGCGCAGCTAAAAAGTAAGAGTCAACCCGATCAATAGCAAAATATAGTTGTTAACCGGTTCTGAATCCCAGGGCCGATGTCAGGTTTCACGGGCTCCAGCGCAGGCAAAAATTACGGGCCCCTACAAGAAAAAGTATTAAAATCCGCCGCCTATTCGAATCAGCTTATAATTGAATCAGTAATATATATATATTTTTTTTTAACTTAAGAACATAATGTTTATTGTCTTTTGTTTGAATCAAAACTACTCTCCCTAATTGAATCAGGTACAGATTTACAAACAGGTTTAATTTAAAATGTGATTGTTAAACTTTGATTGAATTTCGTCATAAAATGATTTACTTTAGGGTATTCTGAAATTTTACATTTTACCAATTTGACAAACCCAATGTTTATGACACGTTTGTTTATTACTTACCCTCATACGTGCTGTAGAATAACTCTTGCAATCGTTTTGAAAATCGAAAAAAAAAATCGACGGATTTACACGTTTCAGATATACTGAAGATTCCGAAAAGCATATTTTTAGAAATAAAAAATGCCGTCCGTCCGTCTGTCTGTCTGCGTGTGTGTGTCTGTAAACGCTATATCTTCCGAACAAATTGAGATAAGGATTTGAAATTTTGTATGTACTTAGTAATTAAGAATTGAGCGAACCTATTTAATGTCAGTTACCTTGATTATCCAAAACTATTTTTTTCGGACTCTCAAAAAATTCGTTTTGATGAAAGGTACTTAGAAATTGCAATTATTGCATAAAACAACAACAACAATAAACAAATGCATAAAAATGTGAGGAGTTTTGAATCTTGGGTTCCAATTTTTCTTCGCTTTTAATATGTGTCCAAAGAAGACAATTTAAAAAGTATTAGAGCCTGCCAAATTTCTTTCTTCTGGATACCTTTAAAATGAAAGGAAGCTATAGAAAAAAAAGGTATATTTGTTTTGGTTGAAGGAAGCTATAGCATTAAGGAAATTTTGAATCTGATTGAACCCCCCCAAAGAGATTAAAAAGCACATTTTTTAAACATTTCAGTAAGAAAATGGTTCCTAAAAGTCTTGAGCGTTGGGTTCCAATTTTTTTTTTCACTTTTAGTAGGAGCCATAAAAGAGACTATTTAAAAAAAAAAAATTAGAGCCTGCAAAATTTTGCTTCATTTGGGCATTTAAAATAATAATAATAATAATAATAATAATAATAATAATGATTATTATTATTATTATTATTATTATTATTATAATAATAAAATGGTGGTTACAGGAAAGAAGTGCATTATCTGTTTTGGTTGAAGTAAGTAAATAGCATTAAGGAAGTTTTGAACGTCTTTGGGGCTTCACATCGAGATTAAAAAGCACATTTTTTTTAAACATGCAAATAAAAAAAAGTTAGCTTAAAAGTTTTGAATCTTGGGTTATAACTTTTCCTCACTTTTATAAGGACCCCGAAAAGACAATTTATAAAGTACTTATAGTCTTAGAGCCAACAGCATAAAAACCTAAGGTATCAAGCACAATAAAAAAATCTTTATTTTATGGAAGAGTAGAAGTAGGGGAGCCATGTCCAGGGGTCATGTAAGAAGGGGAGCTAATGATCCATATCTGAAAGAAGTGAAGTGGTGCAAAAACCAAAAAAATAATACCACTAATGGTTGACTCGTAGGTTTATCATTGGTTTGGCCTACAAAAGTATGAAAACATGGAGGACTAGGAGCAAGAAAACACAATTATAAATCTACGAGTCAATCAATAGTAGTATTAATTTTTGTCTTATGCATCACTTCACTTCCGGCAGAATGGATCATTAGATTCTCCTATTTCTATTCTTCCATAAAATAAAGAATTTTTCTTGTGCTCGATTCCATAAGTTTTTGTGTTGTCGGCTCTTGGACTTAAGAGTCGGCAAAAATTCTTTCATCTGGGAACTTTAAAGAAAATCGAGGTGTATCTCTGTTTTGGTCAGGAAATAATAAGATTAAGGAACTTTTGAACTTTATTTTGTTCTTTTAATGAGATTAAAAAGCACATTTTTAAAACAATTGAACAATAAAAGTTCTTAATCTTGAGTTCCAGTTTTTCTTCACTTTTATAGGGGGCCCTAAAAAGGACATTTTAAAACGTATTTATAGCCTGCAAATCTTCTTTCTTCTGAGTATCTCGAATAGAATGGTGACTATAGAAATAGAGCACATTTGGTTGAAAGAAGTAATGGTATTAAGGAAGTTTTGAAACTTATTGGGGCCCCCAATGAAATTAAAAGGCAAATTTTTTAAACATTTGAAAAAAAAATGGATTTTAAAATTTTTGAATCTTGGACTCTAATTTTTCCTTATTTTTATAAGAAGCCCTAGAAAAGAGAATTAAGAAATAGAGCCTGCAAAATTTCTTTCATCTGGGCACCTTTCACACGAGAAACTTTTCATTCTTTTTTGAGTTTGGATCGTAAACAAAAGATTCACAGATGAAAATTTTAATATTAGTAAAAATATAAATTTGGTTAATTACAAAAGCATACCCCTTTAGAAGAATATTTATGCTTTTGAATGTACGGGCATGTGCATATATTTGTTTACAAAATTAAAGATAATAATAAAACATTATTTTGTACCGATTTATAACCATAAAATATTATTAATTCCGTAATTATTTATGCATCCCAGAGTTTCCAAGATTATTTATGTATCAATTTAGATCGATGTTCCTTGTACAGAGATTTGCAAAATGCTTAACGTTTGGCTTGCAAATTAATCATACACAAATATCAATAAATAGTTCTTTAAGTGAATAGTAGTGTATTCATACTTGGGAAAAATGAATAGCAATTATTAATTTGCAATCATTATTACAAATATAACATGCATGGGTTTAAAACGAAAACATTTAACTTGTTAATTTAATATTTCTTTTAAGCTCACAGGCTACCAAAACCTAAGAGCTTATGTGCCGCCCATTCTGTATGTATCTATGTATGTATGTGTGTATATAACTGGATAATTCATGATAAAAATATGCGATTTACTTGAAATTTTGGATATAAGTTTATTCTGATGAAGCGCTTCCCTAATTAGATTTTGGAGTTCATTCGATAAGTATAAGGAAGGGGGAAAAGAACGAGGAGCTAATACCCCTCACCTTAATTTATATAAATAAGTTTTTCCATGCAGGATTATCAGATTTCATTCAAATTTTAGATATAAGATCCTTCTGATGCGGGCACCTCCGTGATTAGTTTTGGGAGTTCAGTAGATAAGTCTAAGGAGGGGGAACGGGGAAAATCCTTCCCCCCTTAATTTAGATAAATGGGATTTCATGTAGAATGATAAGATTTCATGGGATTTCATGTAGAATTTTAGATATATTATATCATTCTGATGAGGTGCCTCTGTGCTTAGTATTGGGTATTCATTGGATAAGTATAAAGGGGGAGGGAGTGGGGATAACATTCTCCTTAATTTATGTTAAAGGGTTTTTCACGCAATTTGCTTCAAATTTTGGATATAAGTTCATTCTGAGAAGGTGCTTCCCTGATTTGTTTTGGGAATTCAAGTATAAAGTGGGAATCTCGGGGACTATCCCTCTTAATTTAGGAAAATAGTTTGTTATGCAGAATTGACCGATTTGCTTCGAATTTTAGATACAGGTTCATAGTGATAAGACGCTTCCCTCATTAGCTGTGGGGTTCTTTTTTAAGCATAAAGAGGGCACGACCAATTACCCCCTTAAATTTGATAAATGGGTTTTTATGGAGAATTATCCGATTTGCTTTAAATTTTGGATGTAGGTTTTTTCTAATGAGATGAATCTCTGAATATTTTTGGAGGTTTAATGATTAAGTATGAAGGATGGAATGGGGAATACTCTTAAATTATATAAATGGATTTTTATCAAAATTATCCGATTTGCTTCGAATTTTAGATGTAGATTTATTGTATGACAAGGCGTATCCCTGATTAGTTTTTGAGATTCAATGATGAAGTATAAAGAGGGGAAATGGAGGGGGACTTTTTCTCCCCTTAATTTGTTTTTCGAAGACATTTTACCTTGAAAATAGAAGGCTGTAATATACAATTAGTGCATATAGCCTGTGAGCTCAATGCTGTTAGTTTAACTGAGCAATATTCTTTTTATTAAATTATTTCTTATTTAGTATTCATATAAAGCATACTTATACTTGCGTTGTAGTGATTGAGACATTAACAATTTATATATTTATTATTTTTTTAACCAATTCCAACGAACGAGGTTATAAATTCTTTTATATATAAGTTTTATGTATACGTCCTAAAATAACTGCTGAACTGACGCTTCCATTTTCAATCTTTCATCTCTTTTTATAGTCATGTTTACCAGAAGAAAGCATTGGATTCGTGCAAACATTCGACCTCAGGGTTTTGATGGATTTATTACTTTCTTCTATCTTCAATAGAAGAAAGTAATGTAGTCTAAACTTTTTCGAATTCCGGTTTTCGACGGATTTACACGTTTTCGGAGTCAGAGATTCCAAAAAAACATGTTTTTACAAAATGTCTGTCTGTGTGTGTGTCCGTATGTCGCCTTTCTACCATCAAAAAGTGTATGAAGTTATGCATAGAATTGAGCCAAATTTTTTGTGAATGTTTTTGGTTATGGCAAGCAGGTCCTTCTTCAGTTTTGAAATATTCCGCCAGAAGGGGGCGCTGCGTTTGTGCCATTTGCGATGTTTGTGCCATTTTCAATCGCGATGTTTGTGCCATTTTCAATATTGTACCGACCAAAAGCATATGAAGTTATGCATCGAATTGAACCAAATTTTTTGTGTACGTGTATGACTACGGCTAGTTGGTCCTCCCTGAATTTGAAAAGAATCCGCCGGAAGGGGGCGCTGCAATCGCGATTTTTGTACCATTTTCAATATTGTACCGACGCAAAGTATATGAAGTTACGCATCGAATTGAACTTATTTTTTGCGTAAGTGTATGGCTATGGCTAGTTGGTACTCCCTGAATTTGAAAAAAACCGCCGGAAGGGGGCGCTGCAATAGCGAATTTTCTGCCATTTTCAATATTGCACTACCTAAAAGTTTATGAAGTTAGTTCTGGAAATGAACTATTTTTTTTGTATATGATTATTTTTTCGTAAAGCAAGTGGGTCCTCCCTGAATTTGAAAAAAAAATATGCCTATCATTTTATTGTGTATCGGCTCGTGCAGAGACGGAAATTCGTTTTTACCCCGATTAATTGATTCAAGCAGAAATTTAAGATGAAAATCAAAGTTGGTATGGTATTGAATTAAATTTATTAAAGGCATTAAAATGAGTAATTATTTTTTTAAATATTAAAATGTACGTATGAGATAGAAAGTTTTGGGATTGGCACATCCAACTAGTATTTTTCAAGCCTGTAAACACTGTTTAATTGCACTTAGGAAATGTCTCTTTGTGAGTTTGTATGTGACAAAAAAATTGAGGCTCTTTGTTTCAAGAACTAATGCACTGAATTTAATAATACTTTATATTCAGTTAGACGTGTAAATAAGTTGTTGTAGATTAAAAATTGTTGTTGTGAATCTTCCAAGAAATGGCATTTGCTATGCTTTATTTTTCACGATTTCAAAATAAATAAATAAATAAATAAATAATAATATAAAATAAAATAATAAAAAAAAATGTATTTTAAGAACTAATGCTTTGATTTTCATCAAACTTCAAATTCAGTTACACGTAAACACAAGTTGCTGCTGATTAACTTTTGGTGTAAATCGCGCCACAGGTGGGTGGCGCTGCTATGCTACATTTTTCGCGATTTCTGCATGAGTTGTATCTCAAGTACTAATGTTCGAATTTTCATCGAATTTCAGATTTAGTTAGACTGTTCTATTAAACTGTTAAGTGTTGGTGTAAATCGCTCAACATGTGGCGCTGCTATGCTGCCCTTTTCAGGATTTTAGCAAAAATTAATGCACTGAATGGCATCAAACTTCATGTTTTGTTATTTATTACTGTTAATTGTTAGTACTGATCACCGAAATTCAGCATTAAAAACCTGTTTCGATCGATCCTTAATTAAAAATTTTCCAAAAAGAAATTCATTGAGTGATTCCTAAATTAAGACCCCCTCCCCCCTTGAAGGTCAATCGTTATTTCTGGTAGCTGAAGAAAAGTTAAACATAAGTTTAACTTTTCTTCAGCTACCATCATCCAAAAGTGTCCTTCCATTCTTGATCTTAATTTTTGGGAAGCTTACCACATCATTAAAAATTCTCACTCCTTAGTCAATGACTTATCAAGTATGCCTTATTTTCCTAGCATTTGGAAATCTTTAATTTAATTTACTTTTTTTTTCTTTTTTCTCGCTTTTTAGTTTTTGTTTTGTTTATTCACCGGTAGATGTCGCGACTTGTCCAGCCAGTTGTTAGGCTGCTCTCTTCTCATTGGTTGCTTTTCTTTAGGCGGGATCGTTTCCGTGGCGGGTATATAAGCCTGCGTCTCTCTGTCTCCTTGCTCAGTTTTGCTTTTTCTAGCTCGCTGAGTTTTGCACTGATGAAGAATCTCCATAGTAGATTCGAAACGGCTGTTTGCTACTTTTTCTTACTTTATTTGTGCATTTATAATCGTTGGTTTTTTATCTTTAAATATGTATTTTATATTCATTTGATCATTTTATCTGTAAGTATTCTTCGTTTATAAAGGATATTCTCCCATTTTTTTTTTTTTTTTTTTTTTTTTTTTTGCTTTTTTACTTCGATAATTTATAATTTCAAAGAATTTAATCAGTGTTTTTAGACGTCATATAAAGTACCGAGCTAAAAAAGCTATTATGTCTTGCATTTTGCATTTTGCAAACACTAATAAGAGATCTTCACGGGCCGAAATTGTTGGGTCTGGTCCAACCCGTACAAAGGTCTTTTTAGTCCGGCCCATTTCGATACAAAGCAAACATTATTGGCCCGGCGAGGTATAAAAGTTAAGCATCCAGCCCATAACACATACTGGTATAAAAGTAAAATCTCGTAATAAGCCCTGATCGATTATAAAAGTTAAAAGTCTGGTCAAGCCCCGCTCTTACAAACACTCGATTAGCCCGGGCCGACTAAATTTTAAGAAAATATAAATTTTTGTGTCGATATGGTTAAAAATCCTTTTACACGAGAAACTCTGAGCAAAAATACTTACCGTATTTTCGGGTGTATAGCCCGCACCCAGTATATAAACCGCAACCCTAAATCGAGCAGTGCAGTAAAAAAAGTTCGTGTATAACCCGCGGAGATGCATCGATGTATAGTCCGCCGGCTATACACCATTTACGAACGTATATTTCGATCAGGTTTCGAAATTAGAAGCCATTACTCATAATTTTTAACACAAATTTACCAAATTTTTTCGTGATGCACAATACCTACAGTAATTCGGCTAAAAAATTAAGATTATCAGTACCGTAACTTTTGGAAGAAACGCCACGGCGTTTACGTGTTTTAAGATAAAATTTCAATCGATGCAGCGTTTACGCTCATTTTTTTTCCAAACAAGCGTGATATTTTTTCTAAATTTTTTCAAAAATTAAAAAAAAAAATCTGTGATAAATTCAAAATTTTGGACCTAAAATGTATACGTATCTTAGGTCATTGGTTCCCAAAAGGTTCGAATCCTCGGAATCGGTCCGAAATGCATCAACTCCGAAAAGGAACGATTCCTCGCACTCTATCTGAAATGAAACGACTCCGGAAAAGTTCGATTCCTTGACTCGTTCCGAAATAAAACGACTCTGTAAAGGAACGATTCCTCGGAATCATTTCAAAAAAGACCGTCTGCTCTGAATCGCTTCGAAATGACATAAATCACGCACTTTTTTGTTGTTGTAGTTCTTTGCAACAGGCCTATAGACCTCAAAGCACTGTTCACACAAAACTCAAACCTTTGCAACAGGATAGGGTGGATTATTTTTTTGAAAAATAAACTAAATCTTAATTAATCTTAAATTCAGAATCGTCGAGGTTTAGAGGGTTCCGGATTTTGGATTTTGTACTCTATTTGTATTTCACAATGGGGTGCTGCAGCACCGATTCGCTAGCAAATAATTTTCTGATATTTTATTTATAGATTTTTTTAAGGTCTCGCGTATAAGTCGATCCCCCACTTTGGAGTTCTTTTTTTTTTGTCTAAAATTTCACGACTTATAAGCGAGTATATACGGTAGTAGCTATTATAGATCTATCAGTGCAATACTTGGCGATAGTTACGACAGTTCTTCCAAACCCAGAAATAACTGTATTTAAGCAGTAAAAAAAAGCCTTTACAAACATGGAAAAACTTAAAAATTTACAAATTCTGATGTTTTTTTTTTAAATTTTTTGAGGTTTAAAAGGTGTAGAAAAAATATCACGATTTCCAATTTAAAAAAAAAATCTTTGTATAACCCGCACCGTGTATAAGCCGCAGCGGCTTTTTGGAAGCTTTTTTTCTTTTATAAGCCGCGGACTATACACCCGAAAATACGGTATATCAGATTTTTATCGTGTTTATAGACTTCTTTTTTAAAAAGCATTTTGGACTGTGATATTTATTTCTTAAATTACCGTAATTTCGGGTGTATAAGCCGCGGATCAAACAATTCTTTTTGGACCCAGAAAACTTATTTAGTGATTGAAGACAAATATTTACGGCGATCTAACTAGTTATATTTGTTTCTTAAAAAATTCTGGGTCGAAAAAGAATTGTTTGATCTGCGGCTTATACACCCGAAATTACGGTAATCTTTATTTTTATGTAAGTGTTTTTAGTTATAAATAACATCGTTAATCTCTATTGAATGCCTTGAAAACTTAAAAATATGGAAAATGCTATACAGTAAAATCTTCTAAGCCGGATTCGCACACGATATAAAAAAAAAATATTATAGACAGGTTTTCTTCTTAGCAGGTACACAGTTTGTTCTAAATGTATTGTGTTCGCTTTCGTTGTTATTAAATTTATTTTGCAATTTGCATGAATCAACACATTAGCCTTTTAAGAAAAGATTTATAGACAAATTCAGAGTTCATTTTACTGTGCTTTATTTTTATTACTCAGAAATATATTACTAATTTTTTAAAAATTAAAATTAAATTTTTTAATTGTAAAATTATAACAATTTAAAAATACATAAATATTTTGTAAAAAAAAATATTGTAATAAGGATAGCGGTATAATATAAAGGATTGGGTCAGGCTTAAGCGATTTTCGTGTAGGCCACGCCAAGATGGGATGAGCCAATGTTTTTTATACAGGCTGGTCAGGACCAATAATTAAATTTGAGGCTACTGCAGTCCTTAAGAAAGAATGAAGTGCAGTCCCGATCCAGTTTGGAAGGAATAAGTTTGTCCGTCCTAAACAGTAAAGCCTATAGGACCCGAAATAATGATGACGAGGTCCATTTGAGCTTACATTCCAGAAAGAAATAAACCCGATACCCGACCCGGAACGACTGAAGAGCAGGTCCGGTCGGGCCCGGCCCGAGTGCTGTGGGTAAAATTTGGCCCGTAACAGATCAGCTGACTGTGCCTGGCATGGCCCATACAAACCTCTAATCTTATACACAAACTTTTTAAAATTTTCAAATGTATTTTGTATTTTAAATGTATTTTGAAAATACATGTATTTTGTATTTTGAATTTTCTTAATTCGAAAAGTATTTTGTATTTTAGCTTCTAAAACTAATGTATTTTGTATTTTGTATCGAAAATGATTTTTCGATGTATTTTGCCCAACTCTGGCCCTCACCTTCGAACGTAACGACTTACGAACATCCCTTAGGGTGCATCTGCTGCGTACTGCCCGTAATTTGGACTAGGTGCCTCTGACGGAGCCCAGAGAATCGAGGAAAAATACTCCTTGACGATACAAACGTCGCCCTGCTAGAGTCGAATGTCCTTGTGGTGAATCATTCTTCGCACTAGTGAATCATTCTTCCTACCAGATGTCAGTGCACAATTAAAAACTGTTATTTGTGTTTGTGGCAACAGTACATTACAAGAACTTTTAGATGAACACTTGTGGCAACAGCTAGCAGTTGTTGCTATCTCACTTTTTTCCCGGCGTTGACGATCGATTTTTTCCCTCATGTTTTTGCTGTGTTTGAGATCAAAATAATGTAATTTAATTCGACAATTTTTATGTGATCGCACATTTTCTGTTTCCTTGTGCAGCTGCTGTATTTTCAGGCAATAATTAAATATTTGATTTTTATAATGTAACTTAGTTTCGAGCGTTCATCTAAAACCCAAACTGGTGACCTAAACCTGTGCGAACGCGCGCCAAATCATGCATCTCGGAGTCGGAGCTGAATAATCTAGCTGCATCGACCACAATTTCAAGCTGACGCGTGTGATTTATCATCAATGTGTATTAATATTAATCTAGGCAGGCTAAACGCCTAATATTTTATAAAAATTGTGTGTTATGAGCTGAACGAGCCTATGTCGGGACACGTCGTATCTTCCATGGATTTAGTAAACAGCATAATTTCCCACGTGATCGGTAAGCCTTTCCTTCTAATTATTTTGTATTTTTAGTAAAAGTAATTTCTCGCATGGTTTTTGTTGCTCATTTCTGCCAATATTTATTTCTGTTGCACTCCTTTTACCATGACCACAACGTACTTCACCAATTTTTAATTTTAATTTGTATATATGTGTGTTTAATTTGTAAATGTTTCCATCTTTATTTATATTGTATATAAACTTTTAAAATTCCATAATCATGCCAGACTCACCGGAATCAGCCACTGAGAATAATCAAATAGCACATGTGGCAGTCAAACCCCCACCTTTTTGGAAATCAAACCCAACTTTATGGTTTGTTAGATTAGAAGCTAATTTTAATTTGGCAAACATAACATCTGAATTAACTAAATTTAACCTTGTAGTTGCGTCGATCGATGCCGATGTTTTGACTTCTGTGAGCGACATAATAGTCAATCCGCCACCAAACGAGCCATATATTGCGCTAAAAAAACGATTAATCGATTCACATTCAGAGAGCGAAACATCACGAATTCGTACCTTACTTCAAGGTCTTGAGCTCGGTGACCAAAGACCTTCGCAATTACTTACGCGCATGCGTGCTTTGGCAGGCACGTCTGTTGGTGAGCCACTGCTAAAATCTTTATGGCTGGGGAGACTCCCAAACAACACTCAATCGATTCTTGTTGCCCTGATCGAAGATCTTACTCAGTTAGCACCAATCGCTGATAAGATTCATGAATTTACCTTCATTCCGGCAGTAAATGCTACAAGTTCAGTGAGGCCGGAATCCTCAAGCAATTTAGAGCTCCAAATTGCACAGCTGTCTAAACAAGTTAGCGATTTGACAAACCTTGTAAACAAACGCGATACCACACACGAGAGAGGCCGAAACTATCATTTTCGAAGAAGGAGTAAATCTCGCGACCGCTTTCAACAGTACAAAGAGCCAAGTGATGGCAGTTGTTTTTATCACACAAATTTTGGTAAGAACGCTCGAAAATGTTCCCCACCTTGTTCTTTCCGGCCAACGGAAAACTAAATTGGCGATCGCCGGAAAGCCAGGATCGTGTTCGCCACCTCCAACGTATTCTCCTGGCCGATACAAAAACAAACATGAATTTCTTAATCGACACTGGGGCGGATATTTCCGTTCTCCCAAAAAATTCTGTTTCCCAACCTATAGTATGAAATGATTTGGTACTTTATGCCGTAAATGGTACAACAATAAAAACATATGGCACTAAGCGTCTCACACTCGATCTCAATTTACGCCGTAGTTTCACATGGCCATTCATTATCGCTGATGTACGTCAACCGATCATCGGAATTGATTTTTTAAAACATTTTAACCTTTTAGTTGATGCAAGAAACAATAAATTAATCGATGCCACTACTCAAATTTCTTCTGCTGCCACTTCTGTTACTTTAAGTTCTGAAATTTCAAATATATCTTTTGCTTTTGGTGATTCTCCATTTCAAAAAATACTTAAAAAATACCCAACAATTATAGACGCTACGCCACCCAAACCCTCTTCAAACTCGACAACATTTCATCATATTGAGACGACGGGTCCACCTATTTTTTCTAAGCCAAGATGTTTATCTCCCGATAGGTTACGCGCTTGCGCGCCAGGAATTTGAGTATCTTATGTCCCAGGGAATAATTAGACCTTCAAAAAGCCCTTGGGCTAGTCCGCTTCACATGGTACAGAAGTCAAATGGGGAATGGCGTCCCTGTGGCGATTATCGCAAACTCAACTCTGTAACTGTACCTGACAGGTATCCCGTACCCCATATCCATGATTGCACACAACTTTTATTTGGTAAAACTATTTTTTCTACCATTGATTTGACCAAAGCATATCACCAAATACCTGTAAATCCCCCGGACATCCAAAAAACCGCTATAACAACACCATTCGGTTTATTTGAGTTTGTTTATATGTCTTTTGGCCTACGCAATGCTGGACAAACATTTCAAAGGCATATAAATCAAGTACTATCTGATTTAGAGTTTTGTATACCTTATTATGACGATATTCTGATTGCTTCTGCTAATGAAGCTGAGCATATTAACCATCTTGACCAAGTGTGTAGCCGTTTGGCGTTACATGGTTTAAAAATTAATCCAACCAAATGTGTTTTAGGACAATCCTCGGTAAAATTCCTTGGTTGTTTTGTGACACCGGTAGGAGTTAAACCCCTCCCTGAAAAAGTGTCCATAATAAATGATTTCCCAAAACCGGAGACACTTTCGCAATTAAAGCGTTTTGTTGCTATGTTGAACTTTTATCGCAGATTTTTACCAAATGCTGCCAAAACACGAGCGCCTCTTAATAATTTACTTCGTGACTGCAAGAAAAATGACAAACGTCCTGTCCCTTGGACAGATGAGGCACTTCTTGCTTTCAATCAATGTAAATCTGACTTAGCTAATGCAGCTACTCTTGCCTATCCTTCATCAAACCATGAGCTCCATTTAATGGTTGATGCTTCTGACATTGCTGTGGGAGCCGCATTAAATTGCTTAACTGAAAATGGTACAAAGCCAATAGCCTTTTTTTCTCGTAAACTGAGTGCAACAGAAATTAAATATAGCACGTACGACCTCGCTATTTATATATCTGTCAAACACTTTAGGCACTACTTGGAAGGTAGAAATTTCATAATATTTACCGATCATAAGCCTTTAACAAATGCATTTACAAAAAATTCTGATGCAATTTCTCCACGTCAGCTCAGACAGCTTGATTTTATTTCCCAGTTTTGCACAGACATACGACACATCCCTGGCTTCGATAACGTAGTAGCAGACACATTGTCTAGAATAAGTTCTGTCAATGTTCAGTCAGTTGATTTGGCTACAATCGCAGAAGCTCAACAACATGATGTCGAACTGCAGGAGCTATTAAATAACGACAAAATTTCTCTCCGTTTGAAACCCGTTGCTGTGACTCCAACTTTAAGTATATATTGTGACAATAGCTGTGATACAATTCGCCCATACATACCCAAAGATCTCCGTAAAAGCATTTTTTCAGCTCTGCACAATTTATCACACCCGGGTACTAGAGCATCCAAAAAGCTCATCCAGTCCCGATTTGTTTGGCCATCTATGTCCAAAGATATTAATAATTGGACTCGATGTTGCATAAAGTGCCAGAAATCAAAAGTGTTTAGGCACACATCCAGCCCACTTCAACATTTCCAACTACCTCACTGCAGATTTGGCCATGTCCATATCGACATCGTGGGACTCCTAGCACCTTCAGATGGTTTCCAGTACTTGCTGACCTGCATAGATCGCTTCACACGCTGGCCTGAAGCTATTCCTATTGCCGACATTTCAGCAGAAACAATTGCAAAAGCCTTTGTCGCAAACTGGATTTCACGGTTTGGAATCCCAACTTTCATCACATCAGACCAAGGCCGCCAGTTTGAAAGCAATCTGTTCCTCATTCTCAACAAAATGTTGGGCATCCAGAAGACCCGCACAACACCATATCATCCTCAGAGCAATGGCTTAGTCGAGCGATTTCATCGTTCCTTAAAGCAAGCACTTCGATGCCACGGGTCAAAATGGACAGAATCACTTCCAATTGTCCTGCTTGGATTTAGATCTGCATTTAAAGCAGACCTCAACTGCATTAGTGCTGAACTAGTTTACGGTGCACCATTGAGACTCCCATGCGAACTGATCGACCATCCCCAAATTGACGTCCAACCACATGACTTCTTGCAAACATTGCGGGACACCATGAAGTCTCTCAAACCAACTCCAACTTCTGCACATGCCAAATCGTCCATTTTCATTCACCCATCTCTGGCAACATGCACTCATGTATTTGTGAGGCATGATTCCACGAGAAAATCCTTACAAACCCCTTATGATGGTCCATTCAGTGTTGTGAAACGAGGCGAAAAGACCTTCACCATCAACATGAATGGCAGAGAGACTGTTACCAGTATTGACAGACTGAAACCTGCCTTCTTGGAAGCCTCCGATCACCTTGACACGCATACAAAACAACTGCCCGTGCCACAGACAACTGCCTCGACTTCCAGTAATGCTCCAATTTCAACCCCAGAGACTGTTGTGACTAATCCGATTTCAACCCCAGAGACTGTTGTGACTGATCCAACTTCAATCCCAGAGACTGTCATGACAACGAGCCCTGCAGCTGTCGTGACAACTCGTTCCGGTCGTCGTGTCCGCTTCAACACACGGTATCTCTGACCTCAGTGCCTCAGGCACTTGGGGGGGAGTACTGTGGTGAATCATTCTTCGCACTAGTGAATCATTCTTCCCACCAGATGTCAGTGCACAATTAAAAACTGTTATTTGTGTTTGTGGCAACAGTACATTACAAGAACTTTTAGATGAACACTTGTGGCAACAGCTAGCAGTTGTTGCTATCTCACTTTTTTCCCGGCGTTGACGATCGATTTTTTTCCCTCATGTTTTTGCTGTGTTTGAGATCAAAATAATGTAATTTAATTCGACAATTTTTATGTGATCGCACATTTTCTGTTTCCTTGTGCAGCTGCTGTATTTTCAGGCAGTAATTAAATATTTGATTTTTATAATGTAACTTAGTTTCGAGCTTTCATCTAAATCCCAAATCCTCTTTTTTGTGACGTACTGACTTACGAACACCCTAAGGTCCGCCACACACCAGTGAGACATTGTACGAAAAAACGTGCGACATGCGACAATTTTACTCTGATAATAAAGAAAATACCAGTTTGACTGCGCCCTGTTGCACGATTTTTGACGCATGTTTAATTGGTGTGTGGCGGGCCTTAGGGTACACCTGCTACTTTCCGCCACGTTAGTTCGGACTAGGTGCTACTAGCATAACCCGAAGAACTGAAGAAAGACTCTTCTGACGAGATAGGCATCGCCTCGATCGAGTCAAAGGAGAGGGTATATTGAATAACCCTTAATCATTGACGTTACCAACAATTTAAGTGGTAGACCCTCTGAATGGTCTGAAACCGAGCTCTTTGCTGGGGGAGGATAGTTAGAGTCCGGACGCAGTGGCGTAACTGGAATGGGTGACACTCGGGCGGATGTAAGTGGTGTCACCCTCCCCCCACCCTATCCGTCATATTTTTTCAATCACAATTATATGGTATTACAACAAATGACCACACCATTTCTTATTTACCTTTTGTCCACCTGCATAAAAAACCACAGGAGCGACTCATCACTCAACCCATAATCCGTGTAAGTCAATGCGGTGTCTATATGTGGAAGACTAATTTGTTTCAATACCCATTCATCCGATAAGTTGGTTTTTGTTGTCTGGTGCATATCTTATTTATAAAAATTTCACATTCTCAAAGAAAAGAAAACTAACTCTGTTGCGTCGTGTGCTAGAATTTTTATTTTATTTCAGATTTTTTTTTTTTCAAAATCTTATAAGATTATATATACAGTGAAACCTCCAAATAAGGGACACCCATGGGACCAGAACTTTTGTCCCTTAAATAGAGGTGTCCCTTATTCAGAGTTTTGATCGTTATTTTTAATTAGTCGTTCAGAAGAATATAAAAATAACAAATCCTTAAAGGTAAAGTTTAAATATACCCTTATAAAAATATTGTTGATTTTTATTTTATATGCAAATTCTGTACATGCAAAAAGTAATAAAACATTTAAAAGAATTTTACTTGAAATAATCAATCAAAAGTAATTGATTTGTAGATTTCAATTCTTTGCTACAAACCTTTCAAGTATTCATTTACCATATAAATTTTAGTTCTGCATTATCAGCAGTACTTACGAAAAAAAGGGAATTTAACTTTTTTGCATACTTTAAGGCAACAAATCTCTCAACTGCTGTGCTCAGCTAGCAGAAAATGTTTTAACACATTTACAAATTCATTTTTTTTTTTTAATGGAAAGGCATAAAACTGAAATGTCTATCTGTGAAAGCGATTGGGAATCGAACTGTGTTTTCACTTTTTTGGTAAATAAATTACCTATTGAGTTATAAGCAATTTTGATCATATGACAAATACATTATTCACTTCGCGTGGAAATTCAGTTCAAAATGCAGACGTTGACAATATTTTCTGCAAGATCTATTGCATTTGAAAAAAAAAACTTAGAAAAAACAGTTTGATTACATAATTTTTGAACAAAAATGCCTGCTACTTTCAGATATTTCCGAATAAAAATAAATTAAAACTTATGTCATAAAAATTGCCCTTTTGAATTTGAGAACAGTCTAAAAGCATCTGCAAAGCTTTTTACTTCATAATTTTCTTTTGTTCTCCACTTTTAGAACCATCCTCAAAGTTTTCAGCATTACTTTCAGTTGGGATAAACGCACTGATGTCAAATCAGAATTGTTGGTAAATAAATGCTCGTCAATTGTATTGTATGCCTGTATCCACATGTCTATCTGTCAGTTTGATAGATTCACAAAATTCTGTGTTTTCATTTTCATCACAGACTACTTCATTATCTGAAATGCAAAATCCAATCCTTTTGGTCTCATTTTCAACTGTCCCTTAAATAGAGTGTCCCTTATTCAGAGGTAAATACATTATATGTCCTATACCGAGGGACTGGGATCGGACGTTTTGTCCCTTAAATAGAGGTGTCCCTTATTCAGAGTGTCCCTTATTTGGAGGTTTCACTGTATATAGATTTGAAAAAGAGATTGGGTGTCACCCTCTTAGGGGTGGACATTTTTTTATCCTTTGATCACTAACCTATTAAAACTAATGATATCAATACAAAATTCCTTAATGAATTAAAAGTTTTGACGCAGAAGTTTATCTTAAGGCTCTAACAATTTGAAATATGGATTTTTAAAATATTAATTTCAAACTTTGGGTGACGCAGAACCGTAGCTAAGGGGTACTATAGACGGCTCAGCCCCCGCACGCCCCAAAACATTTTGAGCCTCCCCTGGAAAAGATTACAAGATCACTAATTGAAATTATGCTCCGAAAATCCAAATAAAATTCTGTTCAAAAAATATTTAGTTTTGAGGCTCTTTCGCACAGCTTTGCAGAAATACTAAACTGTAACAAAAATAGGCGTTTCAACTCTTGCACATCCTATTTGCGTCTATGAAGCTAATATGATGTAAATATTGCTCTAGTTATACCAATGGCGGATCTAAGGGGGGGACAATGGGGCGATCGCCCCCCTCCACTTGAGCCCAATAAAGGGTCTGCATAAGACATTAGATGACCCCACGGAAAAAGTTGCTGTTCCTAAAGTCGAGACCCGACCCGGGTCGCGCCAACTTTAATTTGTTATACTGGGTCTGGGTCGGGTCGGGTCTTATTTTTTCTGTAGAGCTGGACCGAGCCACACACTTTTTTCCATGTCGGGGCTGGCGTGGACTTCCTTCCTACTAGGAGTATATACACGGGCTAAAATTTTCAAGCCCAGGCTCAGTCCGGTACAAAGGCTAAACGGTCGATCTGGGGTCGACACAGCTCGTATGCTGTGTCGGATCTAAGGGCCGGGGGGGAGGGTGCGAAGGAACAATCCACCCCCCTTTGGCTAAAAAAGGGTTTACAAAGTGACATTATGCATCCTCACGAGAAATAAATTGGGGGGCGAAGGTCGAGCCTGGCGCGGGTCGCGCCGGTTTAAATCTACGAGACTCGGGCTGGGAAAGGTTTTCTCTCATTTTGAATCGGGTCGTGTCCTGATCTTGCTTTTTTTTGCAGATTCCTGTGGGGACAGACTTTTTTTTCTTCCAGACCGAGCCTGTTCTGGATTTCTATTTTACTAGAAGTTTCCATTGAACAAAATTTCCAAGTCGTGGTTCCGCCCGGAATAAAAGCTAAATATTCGGTCCGTCTCTGATCTAGATAGCATGATAAACATTATTGTCCCAACCGTGACCCGTTTGGTACGTCTGTGATTTAGATAATATGATAAACATTACTGGTCCGACCGCGACCCGTGCACTGCTCTAAATTCTTTCCCACGAGCCCGAGTTAGGTTGAAAATTTTCTTACTTGTTAATCGTAAAAATTTTATGTATATTGTACATTTGTTTAGAAAAATCTTTAGAAATTTTACTTGGTTCAATAAGTTACAGAGATGCATATTTAAAAATCCACTTTTTTCTTTGTAGAGCTTTAAAATTCTTTTTTTTTTAATCATCCGTTTTCTACTTTCTTTTATCTTTAAAAGAAGAAAGTTTTGGATTCGTGAAACTTTTCGAATTCTGGTTATCGGCGGATTTATACGTTTTAGGGGCCAGAGTTCACAAAAAATATGTTTTTACACATTGTCTATCTGCGAGTCTGTATGTGACACAAACTTTGCGGTTGCTCTATCTCATAAACTAATGCACGGAATTTAATAAAAATTTATATTCAATCAGTCCTTGAAAAAAAATGTGCTGATTATTTTTTGGGATGAATCGCTTGACAGTTGGCGCTACTATGCAACGTTTTTCACGATTTCTGCAAGAACTTAATTTGCAGAACTAATAACTAATGCACGGATTTTCATCAAACTTCCGATTTGGTAAATCCTTGAAATGAATTAAATTTTGATTTAAATTTTGTTTGTTGTTTGATTTAAATTTTCGTTTTAAATTTTGATGTAAATCGCCCATCAGATGGCGCTGCTATGCTACATTTTTCGCGATTTTTGTAGTCACTCAGTCTCCAGAACTAATGCACGGATTTTCATCAAACATCAGATTCAGTTAGAGTTGCAAAAAGTCGGTTTATTCCCGGGTTTATTTCCAATGGACCAGGTTTATTCCCAGGTTTATTCCCAATAAACCGGCTAATTCCCCAAAAAAACCAGGTTTATCCCCAGGTTTAAATCGTTTTTTTTTTCTAACCTTTGTAACGCTAGATTCAGTTAGTCCTTGACATGAATTAACGTTTTTTACATTTTGATGTAAATCGTCGCTCAGCAAGTAAAACTGCTATAATGCCTTTTTCATCAACTCCGCAATAGCTCTATCTCAAGAACTAATGCAAGAATTTTCTTCTAACTTAGGATTCAATTAAACTTTAATGCGAGTTGTTGCTTATTAGGTTTTGGTTTTAATCAACTAACAGGTAGCGCTGCCAAGCTGCATTTTGTAGGACTTATATGATTTTAGTGGTAGTAATATATCTTAAGAACTAATTTACGAATTTCATATCTTCAGGATCCTCATGTTGGGCATAGATTGTATTTATTTTGGCACTGTGTTGGTGAATTTTGAAATATTATAGATATGTAGTATTATATCACGTGATAAAAAAAGTTTTGAAAAAGTTCGAGGTTTGTCAAAGGATCATAGAAAAATGCGAATTTCATCAAGTTGCCGCAAATAAGGGCAAACTTCATTAAAGAAACGCGAATTTCATCAGAGGGTTGCGAAAGAAATACAAACTTCATCAAAAGGTCGCAAAAAAATCTCAAATGTTGTGAAAGGACCATGGAGAAAATGTGAATTTCATTAAAGGATCACGGATAAAAGCGAATTTCGTTAAAAGATCACGGAAAAACGCAAATTTCGTCAAAGGATCGCGATCAAAACTGGGTCAACCATTCTCGCAAGAGTAAAAACCGAATCTGTAACTGACCCAAATCCGAAATGTATGACAATCTGCCCCGATACGTTAAGCGCAGCTAAAAAGTAAGAGTCAACCCGATCAATAGCAAAATATAGTTGTTAACCGGTTCTGAATCCCAGGGCCGATGTCAGGTTTCACGGGCTCCAGCGCAGGCAAAAATTACGGGCCCCTACAAGAAAAAGTATTAAAATCCGCCGCCTATTCGAATCAGCTTATAATTGAATCAGTAATATATATATATTTTTTTTTAACTTAAGAACATAATGTTTATTGTCTTTTGTTTGAATCAAAACTACTCTCCCTAATTGAATCAGGTACAGATTTACAAACAGGTTTAATTTAAAATGTGATTGTTAAACTTTGATTGAATTTCGTCATAAAATGATTTACTTTAGGGTATTCTGAAATTTTACATTTTACCAATTTGACAAACCCAATGTTTATGACACGTTTGTTTATTACTTACCCTCATACGTGCTGTAGAATAACTCTTGCAATCGTTTTGAAAATCGAAAAAAAAAATCGACGGATTTACACGTTTCAGATATACTGAAGATTCCGAAAAGCATATTTTTAGAAATAAAAAATGCCGTCCGTCCGTCTGTCTGTCTGCGTGTGTGTGTCTGTAAACGCTATATCTTCCGAACAAATTGAGATAAGGATTTGAAATTTTGTATGTACTTAGTAATTAAGAATTGAGCGAACCTATTTAATGTCAGTTACCTTGATTATCCAAAACTATTTTTTTCGGACTCTCAAAAAATTCGTTTTGATGAAAGGTACTTAGAAATTGCAATTATTGCATAAAACAACAACAACAATAAACAAATGCATAAAAATGTGAGGAGTTTTGAATCTTGGGTTCCAATTTTTCTTCGCTTTTAATATGTGTCCAAAGAAGACAATTTAAAAAGTATTAGAGCCTGCCAAATTTCTTTCTTCTGGATACCTTTAAAATGAAAGGAAGCTATAGAAAAAAAAGGTATATTTGTTTTGGTTGAAGGAAGCTATAGCATTAAGGAAATTTTGAATCTGATTGAACCCCCCCAAAAAGATTAAAAAGCACATTTTTTAAACATTTCAGTAAGAAAATGGTTCCTAAAAGTCTTGAGCGTTGGGTTCCAATTTTTTTTTTCACTTTTAGTAGGAGCCATAAAAGAGACTATTTAAAAAAAAAAAATTAGAGCCTGCAAAATTTTGCTTCATTTGGGCATTTAAAATAATAATAATAATAATAATAATAATAATAATAATGATTATTATTATTATTATTATTATTATTATTATAATAATAAAATGGTGGTTACAGGAAAGAAGTGCATTATCTGTTTTGGTTGAAGTAAGTAAATAGCATTAAGGAAGTTTTGAACGTCTTTGGGGCTTCACATCGAGATTAAAAAGCACATTTTTTTTAAACATGCAAATAAAAAAAAGTTAGCTTAAAAGTTTTGAATCTTGGGTTATAACTTTTCCTCACTTTTATAAGGACCCCGAAAAGACAATTTATAAAGTACTTATAGTCTTAGAGCCAACAGCATAAAAACCTAAGGTATCAAGCACAATAAAAAAATCTTTATTTTATGGAAGAGTAGAAGTAGGGGAGCCATGTCCGTCCAGGGGTCATGTAAGAAGGGGAGCTAATGATCCATATCTGAAAGAAGTGAAGTGGTGCAAAAACCAAAAAAATAATACCACTAATGGTTGACTCGTAGGTTTATCATTGGTTTGGCCTACAAAAGTATGAAAACATGGAGGACTAGGAGCAAGAAAACACAATTATAAATCTACGAGTCAATCAATAGTAGTATTAATTTTTGTCTTATGCATCACTTCACTTCCGGCAGAATGGATCATTAGATTCTCCTATTTCTATTCTTCCATAAAATAAAGAATTTTTCTTGTGCTCGATTCCATAAGTTTTTGTGTTGTCGGCTCTTGGACTTAAGAGTCGGCAAAAATTCTTTCATCTGGGAACTTTAAAGAAAATCGAGGTGTATCTCTGTTTTGGTCAGGAAATAATAAGATTAAGGAACTTTTGAACTTTATTTTGTTCTTTTAATGAGATTAAAAAGCACATTTTTAAAACAATTGAACAATAAAAGTTCTTAATCTTGAGTTCCAGTTTTTCTTCACTTTTATAGGGGGCCCTAAAAAGGACATTTTAAAACGTATTTATAGCCTGCAAATCTTCTTTCTTCTGAGTATCTCGAATAGAATGGTGACTATAGAAATAGAGCACATTTGGTTGAAAGAAGTAATGGTATTAAGGAAGTTTTGAAACTTATTGGGGCCCCCAATGAAATTAAAAGGCAAATTTTTTAAACATTTGAAAAAAAAATGGATTTTAAAATTTTTGAATCTTGGACTCTAATTTTTCCTTATTTTTATAAGAAGCCCTAGAAAAGAGAATTAAGAAATAGAGCCTGCAAAATTTCTTTCATCTGGGCACCTTTCACACGAGAAACTTTTCATTCTTTTTTGAGTTTGGATCGTAAACAAAAGATTCACAGATGAAAATTTTAATATTAGTAAAAATATAAATTTGGTTAATTACAAAAGCATACCCCTTTAGAAGAATATTTATGCTTTTGAATGTACGGGCATGTGCATATATTTGTTTACAAAATTAAAGATAATAATAAAACATTATTTTGTACCGATTTATAACCATAAAATATTATTAATTCCGTAATTATTTATGCATCCCAGAGTTTCCAAGATTATTTATGTATCAATTTAGATCGATGTTCCTTGTACAGAGATTTGCAAAATGCTTAACGTTTGGCTTGCAAATTAATCATACACAAATATCAATAAATAGTTCTTTAAGTGAATAGTAGTGTATTCATACTTGGGAAAAATGAATAGCAATTATTAATTTGCAATCATTATTACAAATATAACATGCATGGGTTTAAAACGAAAACATTTAACTTGTTAATTTAATATTTCTTTTAAGCTCACAGGCTACCAAAACCTAAGAGCTTATGTGCCGCCCATTCTGTATGTATCTATGTATGTATGTGTGTATATAACTGGATAATTCATGATAAAAATATGCGATTTACTTGAAATTTTGGATATAAGTTTATTCTGATGAAGCGCTTCCCTAATTAGATTTTGGAGTTCATTCGATAAGTATAAGGAAGGGGGAAAAGAACGAGGAGCTAATACCCCTCACCTTAATTTATATAAATAAGTTTTTCCATGCAGGATTATCAGATTTCATTCAAATTTTAGATATAAGATCCTTCTGATGCGGGCACCTCCGTGATTAGTTTTGGGAGTTCAGTAGATAAGTCTAAGGAGGGGGAACGGGGAAAATCCTTCCCCCCTTAATTTAGATAAATGGGATTTCATGTAGAATGATAAGATTTCATGGGATTTCATGTAGAATTTTAGATATATTATATCATTCTGATGAGGTGCCTCTGTGCTTAGTATTGGGTATTCATTGGATAAGTATAAAGGGGGAGGGAGTGGGGATAACATTCTCCTTAATTTATGTTAAAGGGTTTTTCACGCAATTTGCTTCAAATTTTGGATATAAGTTCATTCTGAGAAGGTGCTTCCCTGATTTGTTTTGGGAATTCAAGTATAAAGTGGGAATCTCGGGGACTATCCCTCTTAATTTAGGAAAATAGTTTGTTATGCAGAATTGACCGATTTGCTTCGAATTTTAGATACAGGTTCATAGTGATAAGACGCTTCCCTCATTAGCTGTGGGGTTCTTTTTTAAGCATAAAGAGGGCACGACCAATTACCCCCTTAAATTTGATAAATGGGTTTTTATGGAGAATTATCCGATTTGCTTTAAATTTTGGATGTAGGTTTTTTCTAATGAGATGAATCTCTGAATATTTTTGGAGGTTTAATGATTAAGTATGAAGGATGGAATGGGGAATACTCTTAAATTATATAAATGGATTTTTATCAAAATTATCCGATTTGCTTCGAATTTTAGATGTAGATTTATTGTATGACAAGGCGTATCCCTGATTAGTTTTTGAGATTCAATGATGAAGTATAAAGAGGGGAAATGGAGGGGGACTTTTTCTCCCCTTAATTTGTTTTTCGAAGACATTTTACCTTGAAAATAGAAGGCTGTAATATACAATTAGTGCATATAGCCTGTGAGCTCAATGCTGTTAGTTTAACTGAGCAATATTCTTTTTATTAAATTATTTCTTATTTAGTATTCATATAAAGCATACTTATACTTGCGTTGTAGTGATTGAGACATTAACAATTTATATATTTATTATTTTTTTAACCAATTCCAACGAACGAGGTTATAAATTCTTTTATATATAAGTTTTATGTATACGTCCTAAAATAACTGCTGAACTGACGCTTCCATTTTCAATCTTTCATCTCTTTTTATAGTCATGTTTACCAGAAGAAAGCATTGGATTCGTGCAAACATTCGACCTCAGGGTTTTGATGGATTTATTACTTTCTTCTATCTTCAATAGAAGAAAGTAATGTAGTCTAAACTTTTTCGAATTCCGGTTTTCGACGGATTTACACGTTTTCGGAGTCAGAGATTCCAAAAAAACATGTTTTTACAAAATGTCTGTCTGTGTGTGTGTCCGTATGTCGCCTTTCTACCATCAAAAAGTGTATGAAGTTATGCATAGAATTGAGCCAAATTTTTTGTGAATGTTTTTGGTTATGGCAAGCAGGTCCTTCTTCAGTTTTGAAATATTCCGCCAGAAGGGGGCGCTGCGTTTGTGCCATTTGCGATGTTTGTGCCATTTTCAATCGCGATGTTTGTGCCATTTTCAATATTGTACCGACCAAAAGCATATGAAGTTATGCATCGAATTGAACCAAATTTTTTGTGTACGTGTATGACTACGGCTAGTTGGTCCTCCCTGAATTTGAAAAGAATCCGCCGGAAGGGGGCGCTGCAATCGCGATTTTTGTACCATTTTCAATATTGTACCGATGCAAAGTATATGAAGTTACGCATCGAATTGAACTTATTTTTTGCGTAAGTGTATGGCTATGGCTAGTTGGTACTCCCTGAATTTGAAAAAAACCGCCGGAAGGGGGCGCTGCAATAGCGAATTTTCTGCCATTTTCAATATTGCACTACCTAAAAGTTTATGAAGTTAGTTCTGGAAATGAACTATTTTTTTTGTATATGATTATTTTTTCGTAAAGCAAGTGGGTCCTCCCTGAATTTGAAAAAAAAATATGCCTATCATTTTATTGTGTATCGGCTCGTGCAGAGACGGAAATTCGTTTTTACCCCGATTAATTGATTCAAGCAGAAATTTAAGATGAAAATCAAAGTTGGTATGGTATTGAATTAAATTTATTAAAGGCATTAAAATGAGTAATTATTTTTTTAAATATTAAAATGTACGTATGAGATAGAAAGTTTTGGGATTGGCACATCCAACTAGTATTTTTCAAGCCTGTAAACACTGTTTAATTGCACTTAGGAAATGTCTCTTTGTGAGTTTGTATGTGACAAAAAAATTGAGGCTCTTTGTTTCAAGAACTAATGCACTGAATTTAATAATACTTTATATTCAGTTAGACGTGTAAATAAGTTGTTGTAGATTAAAAATTGTTGTTGTGAATCTTCCAAGAAATGGCATTTGCTATGCTTTATTTTTCACGATTTCAAAATAAATAAATAAATAAATAAATAATAATATAAAATAAAATAATAAAAAAAAATGTATTTTAAGAACTAATGCTTTGATTTTCATCAAACTTCAAATTCAGTTACACGTAAACACAAGTTGCTGCTGATTAACTTTTGGTGTAAATCGCGCCACAGGTGGGTGGCGCTGCTATGCTACATTTTTCGCGATTTCTGCATGAGTTGTATCTCAAGTACTAATGTTCGAATTTTCATCGAATTTCAGATTTAGTTAGACTGTTCTATTAAACTGTTAAGTGTTGGTGTAAATCGCTCAACATGTGGCGCTGCTATGCTGCCCTTTTCAGGATTTTAGCAAAAATTAATGCACTGAATGGCATCAAACTTCATGTTTTGTTATTTATTACTGTTAATTGTTAGTACTGATCACCGAAATTCAGCATTAAAAACCTGTTTCGATCGATCCTTAATTAAAAATTTTCCAAAAAGAAATTCATTGAGTGATTCCTAAATTAAGACCCCCTCCCCCCTTGAAGGTCAATCGTTATTTCTGGTAGCTGAAGAAAAGTTAAACATAAGTTTAACTTTTCTTCAGCTACCATCATCCAAAAGTGTCCTTCCATTCTTGATCTTAATTTTTGGGAAGCTTACCACATCATTAAAAATTCTCACTCCTTAGTCAATGACTTATCAAGTATGCCTTATTTTCCTAGCATTTGGAAATCTTTAATTTAATTTACTTTTTTTTTCTTTTTTCTCGCTTTTTAGTTTTTGTTTTGTTTATTCACCGGTAGATGTCGCGACTTGTCCAGCCAGTTGTTAGGCTGCTCTCTTCTCATTGGTTGCTTTTCTTTAGGCGGGATCGTTTCCGTGGCGGGTATATAAGCCTGCGTCTCTCTGTCTCCTTGCTCAGTTTTGCTTTTTCTAGCTCGCTGAGTTTTGCACTGATGAAGAATCTCCATAGTAGATTCGAAACGGCTGTTTGCTACTTTTTCTTACTTTATTTGTGCATTTATAATCGTTGGTTTTTTATCTTTAAATATGTATTTTATATTCATTTGATCATTTTATCTGTAAGTATTCTTCGTTTATAAAGGATATTCTCCCATTTTTTTTTTTTTTTTTTTTTTTTTTTTTTTGCTTTTTTACTTCGATAATTTATAATTTCAAAGAATTTAATCAGTGTTTTTAGACGTCATATAAAGTACCGAGCTAAAAAAGCTATTATGTCTTGCATTTTGCATTTTGCAAACACTAATAAGAGATCTTCACGGGCCGAAATTGTTGGGTCTGGTCCAACCCGTACAAAGGTCTTTTTAGTCCGGCCCATTTCGATACAAAGCAAACATTATTGGCCCGGCGAGGTATAAAAGTTAAGCATCCAGCCCATAACACATACTGGTATAAAAGTAAAATCTCGTAATAAGCCCTGATCGATTATAAAAGTTAAAAGTCTGGTCAAGCCCCGCTCTTACAAACACTCGATTAGCCCGGGCCGACTAAATTTTAAGAAAATATAAATTTTTGTGTCGATATGGTTAAAAATCCTTTTACACGAGAAACTCTGAGCAAAAATACTTACCGTATTTTCGGGTGTATAGCCCGCACCCAGTATATAAACCGCAACCCTAAATCGAGCAGTGCAGTAAAAAAAGTTCGTGTATAACCCGCGGAGATGCATCGATGTATAGTCCGCCGGCTATACACCATTTACGAACGTATATTTCGATCAGGTTTCGAAATTAGAAGCCATTACTCATAATTTTTAACACAAATTTACCAAATTTTTTCGTGATGCACAATACCTACAGTAATTCGGCTAAAAAATTAAGATTATCAGTACCGTAACTTTTGGAAGAAACGCCACGGCGTTTACGTGTTTTAAGATAAAATTTCAATCGATGCAGCGTTTACGCTCATTTTTTTTCCAAACAAGCGTGATATTTTTTCTAAATTTTTTCAAAAATTAAAAAAAAAAATCTGTGATAAATTCAAAATTTTGGACCTAAAATGTATACGTATCTTAGGTCATTGGTTCCCAAAAGGTTCGAATCCTCGGAATCGGTCCGAAATGCATCAACTCCGAAAAGGAACGATTCCTCGCACTCTATCTGAAATGAAACGACTCCGGAAAAGTTCGATTCCTTGACTCGTTCCGAAATAAAACGACTCTGTAAAGGAACGATTCCTCGGAATCATTTCAAAAAAGACCGTCTGCTCTGAATCGCTTCGAAATGACATAAATCACGCACTTTTTTGTTGTTGTAGTTCTTTGCAACAGGCCTATAGACCTCAAAGCACTGTTCACACAAAACTCAAACCTTTGCAACAGGATAGGGTGGATTATTTTTTTGAAAAATAAACTAAATCTTAATTAATCTTAAATTCAGAATCGTCGAGGTTTAGAGGGTTCCGGATTTTGGATTTTGTACTCTATTTGTATTTCACAATGGGGTGCTGCAGCACCGATTCGCTAGCAAATAATTTTCTGATATTTTATTTATAGATTTTTTTAAGGTCTCGCGTATAAGTCGATCCCCCACTTTGGAGTTCTTTTTTTTTTGTCTAAAATTTCACGACTTATAAGCGAGTATATACGGTAGTAGCTATTATAGATCTATCAGTGCAATACTTGGCGATAGTTACGACAGTTCTTCCAAACCCAGAAATAACTGTATTTAAGCAGTAAAAAAAAGCCTTTACAAACATGGAAAAACTTAAAAATTTACAAATTCTGATGTTTTTTTTTTAAATTTTTTGAGGTTTAAAAGGTGTAGAAAAAATATCACGATTTCCAATTTAAAAAAAAATCTTTGTATAACCCGCACCGTGTATAAGCCGCAGCGGCTTTTTGGAAGCTTTTTTTCTTTTATAAGCCGCGGACTATACACCCGAAAATACGGTATATCAGATTTTTATCGTGTTTATAGACTTCTTTTTTAAAAAGCATTTTGGACTGTGATATTTATTTCTTAAATTACCGTAATTTCGGGTGTATAAGCCGCGGATCAAACAATTCTTTTTGGACCCAGAAAACTTATTTAGTGATTGAAGACAAATATTTACGGCGATCTAACTAGTTATATTTGTTTCTTAAAAAATTCTGGGTCGAAAAAGAATTGTTTGATCTGCGGCTTATACACCCGAAATTACGGTAATCTTTATTTTTATGTAAGTGTTTTTAGTTATAAATAACATCGTTAATCTCTATTGAATGCCTTGAAAACTTAAAAATATGGAAAATGCTATACAGTAAAATCTTCTAAGCCGGATTCGCACACGATATAAAAAAAAAATATTATAGACAGGTTTTCTTCTTAGCAGGTACACAGTTTGTTCTAAATGTATTGTGTTCGCTTTCGTTGTTATTAAATTTATTTTGCAATTTGCATGAATCAACACATTAGCCTTTTAAGAAAAGATTTATAGACAAATTCAGAGTTCATTTTACTGTGCTTTATTTTTATTACTCAGAAATATATTACTAATTTTTTAAAAATTAAAATTAAATTTTTTAATTGTAAAATTATAACAATTTAAAAATACATAAATATTTTGTAAAAAAAAATATTGTAATAAGGATAGCGGTATAATATAAAGGATTGGGTCAGGCTTAAGCGATTTTCGTGTAGGCCACGCCAAGATGGGATGAGCCAATGTTTTTTATACAGGCTGGTCAGGACCAATAATTAAATTTGAGGCTACTGCAGTCCTTAAGAAAGAATGAAGTGCAGTCCCGATCCAGTTTGGAAGGAATAAGTTTGTCCGTCCTAAACAGTAAAGCCTATAGGACCCGAAATAATGATGACGAGGTCCATTTGAGCTTACATTCCAGAAAGAAATAAACCCGATACCCGACCCGGAACGACTGAAGAGCAGGTCCGGTCGGGCCCGGCCCGAGTGCTGTGGGTAAAATTTGGCCCGTAACAGATCAGCTGACTGTGCCTGGCATGGCCCATACAAACCTCTAATCTTATACACAAACTTTTTAAAATTTTCAAATGTATTTTGTATTTTAAATGTATTTTGAAAATACATGTATTTTGTATTTTGAATTTTCTTAATTCGAAAAGTATTTTGTATTTTAGCTTCTAAAACTAATGTATTTTGTATTTTGTATCGAAAATGATTTTTCGATGTATTTTGCCCAACTCTGGCCCTCACCTTCGAACGTAACGACTTACGAACATCCCTTAGGGTGCATCTGCTGCGTACTGCCCGTAATTTGGACTAGGTGCCTCTGACGGAGCCCAGAGAATCGAGGAAAAATACTCCTTGACGATACAAACGTCGCCCTGCTAGAGTCGAATGTCCTTGTGGTGAATCATTCTTCGCACTAGTGAATCATTCTTCCTACCAGATGTCAGTGCACAATTAAAAACTGTTATTTGTGTTTGTGGCAACAGTACATTACAAGAACTTTTAGATGAACACTTGTGGCAACAGCTAGCAGTTGTTGCTATCTCACTTTTTTCCCGGCGTTGACGATCGATTTTTTCCCTCATGTTTTTGCTGTGTTTGAGATCAAAATAATGTAATTTAATTCGACAATTTTTATGTGATCGCACATTTTCTGTTTCCTTGTGCAGCTGCTGTATTTTCAGGCAATAATTAAATATTTGATTTTTATAATGTAACTTAGTTTCGAGCGTTCATCTAAAACCCAAACTGGTGACCTAAACCTGTGCGAACGCGCGCCAAATCATGCATCTCGGAGTCGGAGCTGAATAATCTAGCTGCATCGACCACAATTTCAAGCTGACGCGTGTGATTTATCATCAATGTGTATTAATATTAATCTAGGCAGGCTAAACGCCTAATATTTTATAAAAATTGTGTGTTATGAGCTGAACGAGCCTATGTCGGGACACGTCGTATCTTCCATGGATTTAGTAAACAGCATAATTTCCCACGTGATCGGTAAGCCTTTCCTTCTAATTATTTTGTATTTTTAGTAAAAGTAATTTCTCGCATGGTTTTTGTTGCTCATTTCTGCCAATATTTATTTCTGTTGCACTCCTTTTACCATGACCACAACGTACTTCACCAATTTTTAATTTTAATTTGTATATATGTGTGTTTAATTTGTAAATGTTTCCATCTTTATTTATATTGTATATAAACTTTTAAAATTCCATAATCATGCCAGACTCACCGGAATCAGCCACTGAGAATAATCAAATAGCACATGTGGCAGTCAAACCCCCACCTTTTTGGAAATCAAACCCAACTTTATGGTTTGTTAGATTAGAAGCTAATTTTAATTTGGCAAACATAACATCTGAATTAACTAAATTTAACCTTGTAGTTGCGTCGATCGATGCCGATGTTTTGACTTCTGTGAGCGACATAATAGTCAATCCGCCACCAAACGAGCCATATATTGCGCTAAAAAAACGATTAATCGATTCACATTCAGAGAGCGAAACATCACGAATTCGTACCTTACTTCAAGGTCTTGAGCTCGGTGACCAAAGACCTTCGCAATTACTTACGCGCATGCGTGCTTTGGCAGGCACGTCTGTTGGTGAGCCACTGCTAAAATCTTTATGGCTGGGGAGACTCCCAAACAACACTCAATCGATTCTTGTTGCCCTGATCGAAGATCTTACTCAGTTAGCACCAATCGCTGATAAGATTCATGAATTTACCTTCATTCCGGCAGTAAATGCTACAAGTTCAGTGAGGCCGGAATCCTCAAGCAATTTAGAGCTCCAAATTGCACAGCTGTCTAAACAAGTTAGCGATTTGACAAACCTTGTAAACAAACGCGATACCACACACGAGAGAGGCCGAAACTATCATTTTCGAAGAAGGAGTAAATCTCGCAAACGCTTTCAACAGTACAAAGAGCCAAGTGATGGCAGTTGTTTTTATCACACAAATTTTGGTAAGAACGCTCGAAAATGTTCCCCACCTTGTTCTTTCCGGCCAACGGAAAACTAAATTGGCGATCGCCGGAAAGCCAGGATCGTGTTCGCCACCTCCAACGTATTCTCCTGGCCGATACAAAAACAAACATGAATTTCTTAATCGACACTGGGGCGGATATTTCCGTTCTCCCAAAAAATTCTGTTTCCCAACCTATAGTATGAAATGATTTGGTACTTTATGCCGTAAATGGTACAACAATAAAAACATATGGCACTAAGCGTCTCACACTCGATCTCAATTTACGCCGTAGTTTCACATGGCCATTCATTATCGCTGATGTACGTCAACCGATCATCGGAATTGATTTTTTAAAACATTTTAACCTTTTAGTTGATGCAAGAAACAATAAATTAATCGATGCCACTACTCAAATTTCTTCTGCTGCCACTTCTGTTACTTTAAGTTCTGAAATTTCAAATATATCTTTTGCTTTTGGTGATTCTCCATTTCAAAAAATACTTAAAAAATACCCAACAATTATAGACGCTACGCCACCCAAACCCTCTTCAAACTCGACAACATTTCATCATATTGAGACGACGGGTCCACCTATTTTTTCTAAGCCAAGATGTTTATCTCCCGATAGGTTACGCGCTTGCGCGCCAGGAATTTGAGTATCTTATGTCCCAGGGAATAATTAGACCTTCAAAAAGCCCTTGGGCTAGTCCGCTTCACATGGTACAGAAGTCAAATGGGGAATGGCGTCCCTGTGGCGATTATCGCAAACTCAACTCTGTAACTGTACCTGACAGGTATCCCGTACCCCATATCCATGATTGCACACAACTTTTATTTGGTAAAACTATTTTTTCTACCATTGATTTGACCAAAGCATATCACCAAATACCTGTAAATCCCCCGGACATCCAAAAAACCGCTATAACAACACCATTCGGTTTATTTGAGTTTGTTTATATGTCTTTTGGCCTACGCAATGTTGGACAAACATTTCAAAGGCATATAAATCAAGTACTATCTGATTTAGAGTTTTGTATACCTTATTATGACGATATTCTGATTGCTTCTGCTAATGAAGCTGAGCATATTAACCATCTTGACCAAGTGTGTAGCCGTTTGGCGTTACATGGTTTAAAAATTAATCCAACCAAATGTGTTTTAGGACAATCCTCGGTAAAATTCCTTGGTTGTTTTGTGACACCGGTAGGAGTTAAACCCCTCCCTGAAAAAGTGTCCATAATAAATGATTTCCCAAAACCGGAGACACTTTCGCAATTAAAGCGTTTTGTTGCTATGTTGAACTTTTATCGCAGATTTTTACCAAATGGTGCCAAAACACGAGCGCCTCTTAATAATTTACTTCGTGACTGCAAGAAAAATGACAAACGTCCTGTCCCTTGGACAGATGAGGCACTTCTTGCTTTCAATCAATGTAAATCTGACTTAGCTAATGCAGCTACTCTTGCCTATCCTTCATCAAACCATGAGCTCCATTTAATGGTTGATGCTTCTGACATTGCTGTGGGAGCCGCATTAAATTGCTTAACTGAAAATGGTACAAAGCCAATAGCCTTTTTTTCTCGTAAACTGAGTGCAACAGAAATTAAATATAGCACGTACGACCTCGCTATTTATATATCTGTCAAACACTTTAGGCACTACTTGGAAGGTAGAAATTTCATAATATTTACCGATCATAAGCCTTTAACAAATGCATTTACAAAAAATTCTGATGCAATTTCTCCACGTCAGCTCAGACAGCTTGATTTTATTTCCCAGTTTTGCACAGACATACGACACATCCCTGGCTTCGATAACGTAGTAGCAGACACATTGTCTAGAATAAGTTCTGTCAATGTTCAGTCAGTTGATTTGGCTACAATCGCAGAAGCTCAACAACATGATGTCGAACTGCAGGAGCTATTAAATAACGACAAAATTTCTCTCCGTTTGAAACCCGTTGCTGTGACTCCAACTTTAAGTATATATTGTGACAATAGCTGTGATACAATTCGCCCATACATACCCAAAGATCTCCGTAAAAGCATTTTTTCAGCTCTGCACAATTTATCACACCCGGGTACTAGAGCATCCAAAAAGCTCATCCAGTCCCGATTTGTTTGGCCATCTATGTCCAAAGATATTAATAATTGGACTCGATGTTGCATAAAGTGCCAGAAATCAAAAGTGTTTAGGCACACATCCAGCCCACTTCAACATTTCCAACTACCTCACTGCAGATTTGGCCATGTCCATATCGACATCGTGGGACTCCTAGCACCTTCAGATGGTTTCCAGTACTTGCTGACCTGCATAGATCGCTTCACACGCTGGCCTGAAGCTATTCCTATTGCCGACATTTCAGCAGAAACAATTGCAAAAGCCTTTGTCGCAAACTGGATTTCACGGTTTGGAATCCCAACTTTCATCACATCAGACCAAGGCCGCCAGTTTGAAAGCAATCTGTTCCTCATTCTCAACAAAATGTTGGGCATCCAGAAGACCCGCACAACACCATATCATCCTCAGAGCAATGGCTTAGTCGAGCGATTTCATCGTTCCTTAAAGCAAGCACTTCGATGCCACGGGTCAAAATGGACAGAATCACTTCCAATTGTCCTGCTTGGATTTAGATCTGCATTTAAAGCAGACCTCAACTGCATTAGTGCTGAACTAGTTTACGGTGCACCATTGAGACTCCCATGCGAACTGATCGACCATCCCCAAATTGACGTCCAACCACATGACTTCTTGCAAACATTGCGGGACACCATGAAGTCTCTCAAACCAACTCCAACTTCTGCACATGCCAAATCGTCCATTTTCATTCACCCATCTCTGGCAACATGCACTCATGTATTTGTGAGGCATGATTCCACGAGAAAATCCTTACAAACCCCTTATGATGGTCCATTCAGTGTTGTGAAACGAGGCGAAAAGACCTTCACCATCAACATGAATGGCAGAGAGACTGTTACCAGTATTGACAGACTGAAACCTGCCTTCTTGGAAGCCTCCGATCACCTTGACACGCATACAAAACAACTGCCCGTGCCACAGACAACTGCCTCGACTTCCAGTAATGCTCCAATTTCAACCCCAGAGACTGTTGTGACTAATCCGATTTCAACCCCAGAGACTGTTGTGACTGATCCAACTTCAATCCCAGAGACTGTCATGACAACGAGCCCTGCAGCTGTCGTGACAACTCGTTCCGGTCGTCGTGTCCGCTTCAACACACGGTATCTCTGACCTCAGTGCCTCAGGCACTTGGGGGGGAGTACTGTGGTGAATCATTCTTCGCACTAGTGAATCATTCTTCCCACCAGATGTCAGTGCACAATTAAAAACTGTTATTTGTGTTTGTGGCAACAGTACATTACAAGAACTTTTAGATGAACACTTGTGGCAACAGCTAGCAGTTGTTGCTATCTCACTTTTTTCCCGGCGTTGACGATCGATTTTTTTCCCTCATGTTTTTGCTGTGTTTGAGATCAAAATAATGTAATTTAATTCGACAATTTTTATGTGATCGCACATTTTCTGTTTCCTTGTGCAGCTGCTGTATTTTCAGGCAGTAATTAAATATTTGATTTTTATAATGTAACTTAGTTTCGAGCTTTCATCTAAATCCCAAATCCTCTTTTTTGTGACGTACTGACTTACGAACACCCTAAGGTCCGCCACACACCAGTGAGACATTGTACGAAAAAACGTGCGACATGCGACAATTTTACTCTGATAATAAAGAAAATACCAGTTTGACTGCGCC
>CAXHSM010001687.1:0-43000 GCA_964019185.1 Maratus speculifer
AAATTTGAGATTTTGTGTTTTTATGGTCAAAATATGCAATTTACTCCCTGGCGCCACAAGAGTCCCACCCAGAGAAAAGTATCTGAATTCAATACTGGCTCTACCCACTCCACTACTATTTTTCATTCGCACTCTGAAAAAGACGATGAATACAACAGCAACTTTTTTAAATTATTTGCAATTAAACAAAGAGATCAGATGGACTGTTGCAGATAGAAGCTCTAAATTTCCCGAAATTTCAAAATGGATTAATCTACAAATAGCAGTTAAAAAAAATAATTCAGGATAAATAACTACAAATATTTTAATAAAAATTTTATTTTACTTAAGAAAGGTGTTATAATAATTAAAAATAAATGACATTGGCATGTTTCGGATCCGTCTAATAAGATCCATAATCATAATAAAAAATTTTATTATGATTATGGATCTTATTAGACGGATCCGAAACATGTCATTTATTTTTAATTATTATAACACCTTTCTTAAGTAAAAAAAAATATATAAATATATTAAAATGTTTATATAAAAGGTGAATCTTTTAAAATCTGGTGATTTAAAAAATCTATTGGATTTAATAAACTTTTTATCATAACTGCAATTATTTTTTAATTGTATAAATAAGTAGTTTTTATTACATTAAAACGTTAGATATTTTTGAATTGCATAGCAATAATCCAAAATTAGCAGCTTTTGATTTAACAACCATTCGATTTAACGTCCAGTTTGCCTGGGTCCCATGAAGAAAATTAATTAAATTCATTAAATCGCGAGTCTACAGTATAAAGTGGAATGCAGATGATGTAAGCAGACAACATTAGTTAGTTAAAGTTCATTTAATTGCACAGTATAGCTCTACAGTGTTTCAAAACCCTAATTGTGTATATAGGGTACACGCCGTAAAATATCAAATTTTAGCTGAAAATTAAATTGCACAGTATAGCACTACAATGTTTAAAAACCCTAATTGTGTATATAGGGTACACGCCGTAAAATATCAAATTTTAGCTGAAAATTAAATTTATTTTCCCATTATTAGGCCGATATGTATTTTTTTTCATAAAAATAGAAAAAAAATCGTGCAATGAAGGGTTAAGAGTTAAATTATTGTTATTTTGATCATAAATTCTGCTATAAATACATTGATATGTTTTAAAATGGTCTATGTAATTTCTCGTCACTTGGAATTCAGAAAATTGTGTAGATTGATATTGCATTATAGCGATAATGCAATATAACGTATGATTCCTCTATTAAATTTAATGTTGAGGCAAACTGTAATATACAGGGTGTCCATCAAATAAGACCCCGATTTCAAAATTACATTTCCCAAAAGCAAAGATCAATAGAATTACGTGGTAAATGGTTTGTTTATTGGGTAAGCTGTAAAAATATTACACAGAAGATTCGATCGGTGAATATTTTGAAAAGAGTACATTCTGGTTACAAAGAATACTTGACTTGACATTTTTCTTGTTTCGGATTGCTTACAGAGAACGAGGTTTTCGGTGTATTGTGCCTTATTTTAATAATTTTTCAAAGTAAATTTTTGGAATTTAAAAACTTCAAATATTTAATTCCAAAAATTATTAAAATATGGTACTGTACGCAAAAAACCTCGTTTTTTGCAAGCAATAAAAAATGTTAAATCAAGCATTCTTTGCAATCAGAACACAATATTTTCATAATACTCACCAATTGAAACATTTGTATAACATTTTTACAGCTTACCTAATAAACAAACCGTTTATCGCGTAATTCTGTCAAAATTTGTTATTGAGAAATCTAATTTTGAAATCAGGGTCTTATTTGCTGGACACCCTGTATATACAGGGTGTATTTAAACTACAGGGCAAAACTTTAAGGGGTGATAGTATACATCAAGACAAATAATATTAAATGGGAAACTAAGGGTCCCAAGCGTCTTCCTAAGGAGATAGGCGCCATCAAAGTTTAGGGTCCAAAATTGAAATGATTATAAAAAAAGGAAAAATTCGTCAAACCGTTTGCGGTTTTTACGAAAACTATTCTTTATGTCAGTGTTTTCTTGAAAGTAAATAATAAAAATAAAAAAAAAAATTCGAAAAATGCCGATAGAGAGCTCTTTAGAATTTGGAGTAACGAACAACTAATTTTTACCGTTATTTTTTGCATCTCATTAAATTTTTTTTGAAGTTTAGACATAAACTTAAATTTCGAACTCAAAATGTGTGGTTAAGTAGGGCAAACGGAACTGTGTTCAATGGGAGTGGGTAGGTTCAAATTTCAAATGATTATAAAAAACAAAAAAATTGGTCAATTGATTTGCGGTTTTTACTAAAACCATTCTTTATGTTAGTATTGTCTTAAAAATAAATTATAAACATAAATTTAAAAAAATGTCGATAGAGGCCGCTTTTGACTTTGGAGTATCGTACAACTATATTTTACCGTTATTTTTTGCATCTCATTAAATTTTTTGAAGCTTAGACAAAAACATAGAAACTTAATAAAATAAACACCACGTAAATTTGGAATAAATTAATGGTTATCTCTATTTTTTAGATTTAATTTTTGCTTAATTTATATATGTATGCATTTGGAATCCTTTTTCAGCATAGTATTTTTTTTTTTTTTTTTAACGAAAATTTGTAAAATTTCCCTTTAAAATTTAAGAAACATATACTTTAGAAACTTTTTTAATATTTTTGCCGAAACGTCAGTGAAGGCTTACTTTGGAGACACGAAATGTTTTGTTTTCTGTCTGTCTATTCCGCGATAACTGCCGCAAAAAACACGCGATTAACTTGAAATTAAGTGGGTATGTTCTTAAGATACCCGGATTCAGCTGTATAGTGTTTTGTTCTATTTGATTCATTTGTTCGGAAAATACAGGACATTTAATTTTGCACCATAATGCTTTACTATGGCAAGTCAGACGTTTTTAAAATTTCCATTTGTTGAAAGAAAATGCCTCACTTGATCAATGGCATTAAATGACAAATTGGATACTGAAATTTACGAATACGAGATTGAAATTATTCAAATTATTTTTAAATTTCGTTTATTCATTTGTCAGATTTTTCAAATTATTACTGTAATTTTTGAATATTTTTTATAAATGTGTTCCATTAGTATAAAACAATTAGTATAAAGCAAATAGTTTATAGAGTATAAAGTAGAAAATATAAGTATAAAATAAAGAGTCCCTTTTTTATATACGATTCGTATCAATGATTTCAACTGAGAAAGGTATTCCTTGATAAAGATCAATTAAATATACAGTCGGCTCTCGTTAATTCGAACTCTTCGGAAACACAAGAAATGTTCGAATTATCCGAAGTTCGAATTATGGAAAATATGAAATGAAAACATGTTTAATATGGTGCTATTACAAAGAAATTAATGTTATAGTGTTTTTTTAATTTATTTTGTCTGTTATCATTAGAGTATGACTTAATATTAAATTAGAATATATAAATACATAAACCAATTAAAAGATTAGAAACAAGCACAATGGAAGAAAAATTTAAAGCGTCACTGATGGACAAACGGGACACTAAGAAAGTGGATATCAAATGCATTGGATTATATGTATACTCGTTCGGAACAATTTTCACAAAAATCAAAGAAAGAAAGTTATTCAAATGATCTGAAATCCGTGAAAAAGAAAAAAAAAATGAAAATCGGAATTCTCGTTAGTTCGAATTAAACGAAGTCAAGAGATAATGAGTTCGAATTAATGAAATTTTTTAACGTTATTCTACCGTAGAAAATTTCGGGACTTCATGTTTAGTTCGAATTAAGCGGAGATTCGAATTATCCGATTTCAAATTAACGAGAGTTGACTGTATATTTTTAATATTGCTATCTTTGGCATAGTCGGCTACATTTGAATGGATTCTCCCACCCCACCCCCATTTCTCTCGCACATCACACATTTCAAAAAAAAAAAAAAGTGAAATGTTAACATTTGAAAACAAAATTTTACATGTATACATATAGAATGGTATCTGAATCTGAGTAATACATATGCATTATAAGCTGTGTTGAATTCAGCGGATGTCCGGGGTGGACATAATACTTATTTTTGGTGGTTTAATACTTATTTTTAAGTAAGCATATAAAAAAATAAAAGACAATGTTTATAAATTTAGTCACGTATGTTGTAGAAATTTGTTTCTGATCTATGAATACCCAATTATTATTGACAGTAGTTAATTTAAAATTTTATTCGATAAGTCAGTATAAAATATGTTCTTGTTTTTTTACGCAATAGTTCAAAATTTATAATAAATTCGAGTTAATTTTTTATCTGTAATATAACTTGCACAACACGAAATTTTATTCATAACAAAACGAATTATTAAGCATTACAATGAATTAAGGAAACAATACATTTCAAAAACTAAAGACGATTTTACTTACGATTTATTTTTTAATAAAACTATAATTCATTCTTTATTCTTTTAAGTAAATCAGAGTAAGTAAAAAATAAATGTGCCTTTTAGCTTTAGCTCCTTGTATCTTTACTAGAGGTCTGCACGGGCCGGAATTTTCAGGCCCGGCCCGGCCCGTAGGAAAGTTATTTCGGCCCGGCCCGGCCCGTTGTAAAACTCAAAAGTTCGGCCCGGGCCCGGCCCGGCCCGTTTAAATTTTTGTATTTTAGGCCCGGCCCGTACAAAAATCAGCGAAAACAGGCCCGGCCCGGCCCGGCCCGGCCAGTTTTGGCCCGTTACAATTTCTACGATTTCTAAAAAATTCAGATTTTTATCATATAACAAAGATTTCTTTAAAGAATACTGCATACATATCTATGGAATGATTTTACAATATATTTTACAGCAAATACACATTAACAACATTAATGATTACTTAGATTCTTAGGCTTTCAACATTCGAATAAAGAAAGATTCATTAAAAAATTAATATGGCTTAGAATAAAAGAAAAAAGAAAGAAAGCTAAAAACATCGTTAATTTTGAAGCTGTTTAATTAAAGAAGATTTATAAATATATTTCTATATTATTTTATTATAGATTTCAAATCCAAATTCACTCTTAAATTCAAAGAAGCTCCTTTCTGATACATTTCTAAATTCATTTTTTTTCCTCAGAAACGCATAAGATTAGCAGATATCTTTATTCAGAAACTATATAATCGAATGGCGTTATCCAATTTTTGATACAAACAATTTAAGAATACTGTAAACAAATAAAATACTGTCTTAATTAGCGTTTTGAACAGAATTTCCGGAAGCAATAGCAAGGGAAGGGAGAAAAAACTGCAATCATTTGAGAAACTATTATATCTCAACAAGGTTATACAAGTATTTTATTTACCAAAAATGAAAAACGCTATTCGATTCCAAATCCCTTCAATAGTTAGGCTTGTCACTTTTATACTTTCACAATTTAAAATTAATAAGAAAATGTGTCAAACTTTCGCATTATTGAGAAATTAATTTAAAAATCATCAAGAAGTATATATCCGAAGACTAAGCTAACATAAGTTCCTTATGGCTGTGTAATTTTACAAATCATATTTTCTGCCAATAATTAAGTCTAGCACCGGTTCGGCCAGACTATTTGTAGAAAAATAATGTAAGCGTGATCTCGGACCGGCATGAGTCAGCTAAAAAAATATTAAAACGGGTTACACATAATGTAAATATGACGTCAGAATTAAAATAAAAATAGATATAGTACTTTTTGTTAAATATTAAACACGGATATTTGTTTCGTTAATAAGAATTTTTCTGACAAAAATGGAGACATAATTAGAAGTAAAAGAAATAAAAAAGAATTATATTTTTAACAAACAATTCACTTGGTAAAATAAGACGTCATAATTGAAATAAAACAGGTATTTTATAGTAATTGTTAAAAATACAAGAAACATGGATATCAATAACTCATGAATAATGACGTCATTGCCGAAACTTCAGTGAAGGCTTACTTTGGTGACTCGAAATTTATTGTTCATGAAATTGTTCGAAATTTATTGTTTATTCCGTCTGTCAGTCTGTTCTGTCTGTCTGTTCCACGATAACTTCTGCAAAATGCAATCAAACTTTTGTTTTCCGAAAAAAAAAATGTAAAAATCTAGATTACTAATTTTACACTTTAAAAAGTTTCTTATACATGAGATTTATGTGTTTGTGGTTGGCAGGCATGTAGAAGTATGAGGTTAATGAAAAATGCTTGTCCAAACTGTTACTTATCCTTATAAATCAAAATGTATAAAGAAATGCAAGATATACGATAACCATTAGCACACTTGATAGAAAGTTGAAAATTTAAATTTAATGAGACTACGGGAGGTTCAGGGGGCGGAGCCCCCTTGAAGAGATCTACTATGTTGTAATAAAAAAACAAAAATAATAGATCATGAAAATTTCAGAATTTCCTGACATAACTAAAATTTTAATTTAACGGATATGATGGTGGAAAGCTTCTTATTCTTATTTTACTCTTATAAATAATTACGTAATTTGAAAATTTTAAAATACAGTTTCCAGAAACCATTTTGCCCAAAGTGTGTTTAAAAAAATATATAATGTGCAAAGCTGACGTTGAGGCTCCTGATCTGCAGATTTACTAATTTTAGTGAAAACTGCAAACGAATCGACCGATTTTTCTCTTTTTTATAATCATTTGAATTTTTGGACCCTAAAATTCAATGGCACCTATCTCCTTCGGAAGACTTTTGGGACCCTTAGTTTCCCATTTAATATTGTATGTCTTGATGTGTACTATCACCCATTAAATTTTTCTGAGTACAGAGTTCAGAAACACCCTGTATATATATATGTATATATATATATGTTACGGCCGAAACTTGAAATTGGCCAATTCCCGAATGGACCAGCAACGTTTAAAAATGACCGGCCAATGGGGAAATTGCACGTTTTTCAATTTAACTTGCATTTTATAGAGTACAAACGTACGAGCATTTTGATACCATTTTTACGTTTTTTCGAAACTTGGAAAGTCCATTAAATTAACTTTAAAAATGCAGATTTTGTTTCGGCGGGAAAAAGCCACGTCACGTGACGAAAGCGGTTTTGACGTCACTACACATGAAAACAAACCTATGCCGTATTTTCCCCTGTACTTTTCTATGACGATAGCTTGGATTACGCTGAATGATTTCTTTCTTTTCTTAAAAATGGTTCGTAGAACAAACTAAAGGCCTTGTAAATTGCTGAAATAAATAAATAATATTGTGAATTCGAGAGAGATTTTTTCCCTCTCGTTGTTCTAAGGATTTTCATTTTAAAATATCGATACATGTTTATACTACAATTGTATTTTATAGAATAACATATATTTCTCCTTCTTATTAATGTTTTTCAATAATTAATTTTACAAACTGGTTCAAATAGTATTTCTTTCATTATCAAATAGGTCTGGACAACTTATAAAAAGGTTTTCGTATTTATATTTTATATTTGAAATGAGAATTTGTCCTGCTTTCGTTAAACGTTTTATCTTTTCAATTGTTAAATAAGCTATTTTTGAATCGGAAAACAGATAAATTCAGAATGAAACCAATTTTTTCAGGTGGCTTTAAGGTAGCCTTACAGAATCTTTATATAATTAGACACAAAAAAAAAATAATAATAATTTTTCGAAAATGTTTTACGTACACAAAAAATAATAAGTAATTATTTTAAATACTGGTCGGTTTTATGAACTCCATCAGACTTTCGGATTGAAAATTTTATGCTTTATAAACCTGCAGATTACAACTCAGTATTTGGTTTATGAATTCTATTTTTTACGTTTTTTATAAATTAACAGTATTTTAACGGAAGTTAAAAGATCGAAAAGAGAGAAACAGGAATCCCCCGACATACATAAGCAATGCGCTCTGTAAGCTTTTACGTACTAAAGTTTTATATAGCACAATGCTTATTTTCAAAATGAAAATGCTATTTTCTTTGACAAGATAATCAAAAAAATTTCATTATTATTATTATTTAATGAAAGTTAGAGCATTGAGAAAAAGACTTATGTGTTTAGAGTCTGATAAATGTTAAGCAAAACATTCTGCGAAACTACATTTCAAACAAATAAAAAGTACTACATGGATTCAAAAATTATTCGTAAGCAAACAATATTAAAACGCCAATTAAATTATTTGTACACTTTTTTATTTAACTTAACTTGGTTTTCGCATGTAAGGATAGGATTGTGCATTTGATTTTTCGCCCACTTTCGGATAAATTAAGAAATGTAAAAAATATGCAATAAGGTATGCTTCCAGTGACAATACATCGTATTAATATTTTTAGAAGTTAATTATAAATCAATGCATTAATTTTAACGGGGTTTTCATTAGCCCAAAACAGTTGATAAATTGTCGAATTTTTTTTTGTCGTTACAAGTTGCAACAACATTAAGTTAATTATATTCTAAACCACGGTCGCCCCCCCCCCAAAAAAAAAATCAAATGGTTGTGAAGCTGCAAATAGTTTATAGAGTATAAAGTAGAAAATATAAGTATAAAATAAAGAGTCCCTTTTTTATATACGATTCGTATCAATGATTTCAACTGAGAAAGGTATTCCTTGATAAAGATCAATTAAATATACAGTCGGCCCTCGTTAATTCGAACTCTTCGGAAACACAAGAAATGTTCGAATTATCCGAAGTTCGAATTATGGAAAATATGAAATGAAAACATGTTTAATATGGTGCTATTACAAAGAAATTAATGTTATAGTGTTTTTTTAATTTATTTTGTCTGTTATCATTAGAGTATGACTTAATATTAAATTAGAATATATAAATACATAAACCAATTAAAAGATTAGAAACAAGCACAATGGAAGAAAAATTTAAAGCGTCACTGATGGACAAACGGGACACTAAGAAAGTGGATATCAAATGCATTGGATTATATGTATACTCGTTCGGAACAATTTTCACAAAAATCAAAGAAAGAAAGTTATTCAAATGATCTGAAATCCGTGAAAAAGAAAAAAAAAATGAAAATCGGAATTCTCGTTAGTTCGAATTAAACGAAGTCAAGAGATAATGAGTTCGAATTAATGAAATTTTTTAACGTTATTCTACCGTAGAAAATTTCGGGACTTCATGTTTAGTTCGAATTAAGCGGAGATTCGAATTATCCGATTTCAAATTAACGAGAGTTGACTGTATATTTTTAATATTGCTATCTTTGGCATAGTCGGCTACATTTGAATGGATTCTCCCACCCCACCCCCATTTCTCTCGCACATCACACATTTCAAAAAAAAAAAAAGTGAAATGTTAACATTTGAAAACAAAATTTTACATGTATACATATAGAATGGTATCTGAATCTGAGTAATACATATGCATTATAAGCTGTTTTGAATTCAGCGGATGTCCGGGGTGGACATAATACTTATTTTTGGTGGTTTAATACTTATTTTTAAGTAAGCATATAAAAAAATAAAAGACAATGTTTATAAATTTAGTCACGTATGTTGTTGAAATTTGTTTCTGATCTATGAATACCCAATTATTATTGACAGTAGTTAATTTAAAATTTTATTCGATAAGTCAGTATAAAATATGTTCTTGTTTTTTTACGCAATAGTTCAAAATTTATAATAAATTCGAGTTAATTTTTTATCTGTAATATAACTTGCACAACACGAAATTTTATTCATAACAAAACGAATTATTAAGCATTACAATGAATTAAGGAAACAATACATTTCAAAAACTAAAGACGATTTTACTTACGATTTATTTTTTAATAAAACTATAATTCATTCTTTATTCTTTTAAGTAAATCAGAGTAAGTAAAAAATAAATGTGCCTTTTAGCTTTAGCTCCTTGTATCTTTACTAGAGGTCTGCACGGGCCGGAATTTTCAGGCCCGGCCCGTAGGAAAGTTATTTCGGCCCGGCCCGGCCCGTTGTAAAACTCAAAAGTTCGGCCCGGGCCCGGCCCGGCCCGTTTAAATTTTTGTATTTTAGGCCCGGCCCGTACAAAAATCAGCGAAAACAGGCCCGGCCCGGCCCGGCCCGGCCCGGCCCGGCCCGGCCAGTTTTGGCCCGTTACAATTTCTACGATTTCTAAAAAATTCAGATTTTTATCATATAACAAAGATTTCTTTAAAGAATACTGCATACATATCTATGGAATGATTTTACAATATATTTTACAGCAAATACACATTAACAACATTAATGATTACTTAGATTCTTAGGCTTTCAACATTCGAATAAAGAAAGATTCATTAAAAAATTAATATGGCTTAGAATAAAAGAAAAAAGAAAGAAAGCTAAAAACATCGTTAATTTTGAAGCTGTTTAATTAAAGAAGATTTATAAATATATTTCTATATTATTTTATTATAGATTTCAAATCCAAATTCACTCTTAAATTCAAAGAAGCTCCTTTCTGATACATTTCTAAATTCATTTTTTTTCCTCAGAAACGCATAAGATTAGCAGATATCTTTATTCAGAAACTATATAATCGAATGGCGTTATCCAATTTTTGATACAAACAATTTAAGAATACTGTAAACAAATAAAATACTGTCTTAATTAGCGTTTTGAACAGAATTTCCGGAAGCAATAGCAAGGGAAGGGAGAAAAAACTGCAATCATTTGAGAAACTATTATATCTCAACAAGGTTATACAAGTATTTTATTTACCAAAAATGAAAAACGCTATTCGATTCCAAATCCCTTCAATAGTTAGGCTTGTCACTTTTATACTTTCACAATTTAAAATTAATAAGAAAATGTGTCAAACTTTCGCATTATTGAGAAATTAATTTAAAAATCATCAAGAAGTATATATCCGAAGACTAAGCTAACATAAGTTCCTTATGGCTGTGTAATTTTACAAATCATATTTTCTGCCAATAATTAAGTCTAGCACCGGTTCGGCCAGACTATTTGTAGAAAAATAATGTAAGCGTGATCTCGGACCGGCATGAGTCAGCTAAAAAAATATTAAAACGGGTTACACATAATGTAAATATGACGTCAGAATTAAAATAAAAATAGATATAGTACTTTTTGTTAAATATTAAACACGGATATTTGTTTCGTTAATAAGAATTTTTCTGACAAAAATGGAGACATAATTAGAAGTAAAAGAAATAAAAAAGAATTATATTTTTAACAAACAATTCACTTGGTAAAATAAGACGTCATAATTGAAATAAAACAGGTATTTTATAGTAATTGTTAAAAATACAAGAAACATGGATATCAATAACTCATGAATAATGACGTCATTGCCGAAACTTCAGTGAAGGCTTACTTTGGTGACTCGAAATTTATTGTTCATGAAATTGTTCGAAATTTATTGTTTATTCCGTCTGTCAGTCTGTTCTGTCTGTCTGTTCCACGATAACTTCTGCAAAATGCAATCAAACTTTTGTTTTCCGAAAAAAAAAATGTAAAAATCTAGATTACTAATTTTACACTTTAAAAAGTTTCTTATACATGAGATTTATGTGTTTGTGGTTGGCAGGCATGTAGAAGTATGAGGTTAATGAAAAATGCTTGTCCAAACTGTTACTTATCCTTATAAATCAAAATGTATAAAGAAATGCAAGATATACGATAACCATTAGCACACTTGATAGAAAGTTGAAAATTTAAATTTAATGAGACTACGGGAGGTTCAGGGGGCGGAGCCCCCTTGAAGAGATCTACTATGTTGTAATAAAAAAACAAAAATAATAGATCATGAAAATTTCAGAATTTCCTGACATAACTAAAATTTTAATTTAACGGATATGATGGTGGAAAGCTTCTTATTCTTATTTTACTCTTATAAATAATTACGTAATTTGAAAATTTTAAAATACAGTTTCCAGAAACTATTTTGCCCAAAGTGTGTTTAAAAAAATATATAATGTGCAAAGCTGACGTTGAGGCTCCTGATCTGCAGATTTACTAATTTTAGTGAAAACTGCAAACGAATCGACCGATTTTTCTCTTTTTTATAATCATTTGAATTTTTGGACCCTAAAATTTAATGGCACCTATCTCCTTCGGAAGACTTTTGGGACCCTTAGTTTCCCATTTAATATTGTTTGTCTTGATGTGTACTATCACCCATTAAATTTTTCTGAGTACAGAGTTCAGAAACACCCTGTATATATATATATGTATATATATATATGTTACGGCCGAAACTTGAAATTGGCCAATTCCCGAATGGTTGGTTGATTTTTGTCGTCCGATTATCTACGCTAATGGGATATAGGACCAGGGGGAGTGCCCTCCGTGGGGGTCTTTCTAAGGGAACCTAACCCGTATTTACGCAAGGTTCGAAGAAAACCACGGAAAACTCCGAACGGTTAGGCCGACAGCCGCGATTGGGTTCGAACCCAGCACCTGCCGTCTACCAGTTGAGAGGTCCGAACCTCTCGGCCACTGGTGGGGCCAATTCCCGAATGGACCAGCAACGTTTAAAAAAAAATGACCGGCCAATGGGGAAATTGCACGTTTTTCAATTTAACTTGCATTTTATAGAGTACAAACGTACGAGCATTTTGATACCATTTTTACGTTTTTTCGAAACTTGGAAAGTCCATTAAATTAACTTTAAAAAAATGCAGATTTTGTTTCGGCGGGAAAAAGCCACGTCACGTGACGAAAGCGGTTTTGACGTCACTACACATGAAAACAAACCTATGCCGTATTTTCCCCTGTACTTTTCTATGACGATAGCTTGGATTACGCTGAATGATTTCTTTCTTTTCTTAAAAATGGTTCGTAGAACAAACTAAAGGCCTTGTAAATTGCTGAAATAAATAAATAATATTGTGAATTCGAGAGAGATTTTTTCCCCCTCGTTGTTCTAAGGATTTTCATTTTAAAATATCGATACATGTTTATACTACAATTGTATTTTATAGAATAACATATATTTCTCCTTCTTATTAATGTTTTTCAATAATTAATTTTACAAACTGGTTCAAATAGTATTTCTTTCATTATCAAATAGGTCTGGACAACTTATAAAAAAGTTTTCGTATTTATATTTTATATTTGAAATGAGAATTTGTCCTGCTTTCGTTAAACGTTTTATCTTTTCAATTGTTAAATAAGCTATTTTTGAATCGGAAAACAGATAAATTCAGAATGAAACCAATTTTTTCAGGTGGCTTTAAGGTAGCCTTACAGAATCTTTATATAATTAGACACAAAAAAAAAATAATAATAATTTTTCGAAAATGTTTTACGTACACAAAAAATAATAAGTAATTATTTTAAATACTGGTCGGTTTTATGAACTCCATCAGACTTTCGGATTGAAAATTTTATGCTTTATAAACCTGCAGATTACAACTCAGTATTTGGTTTATGAATTCTATTTTTTACGTTTTTTATAAATTAACAGTATTTTAACGGAAGTTAAAAGATCGAAAAGAGAGAAACAGGAATCCCCCGACATACATAAGCAATGCGCTCTGTAAGCTTTTACGTACTGAAGTTTTATATAGTACAATGCTTATTTTCAAAATGAAAATGCTATTTTCTTTGACAAGATAATCAAAAAAATTTCATTATTATTATTATTTAATGAAAGTTAGAGCATTGAGAAAAAGACTTATGTGTTTAGAGTCTGATAAATGTTAAGCAAAACATTCTGCGAAACTACATTTCAAACAAATAAAAAGTACTACATGGATTCAAAAATTATTCGTAAGCAAACAATATTAAAACGCCAATTAAATTATTTGTACACTTTTTTATTTAACTTAACTTGGTTTTCGCATGTAAGGATAGGATTGTGCATTTGATTTTTCGCCCACTTTCGGATAAATTAAGAAATGTAAAAAATATGCAATAAGGTATGCTTCCAGTGACAATACATCGTATTAATATTTTTAGAAGTTAATTATAAATCAATGCATTAATTTTAACGGGGTTTTCATTAGCCCAAAACAGTTGATAAATTGTCGAATTTTTTTTTTGTCGTTACAAGTTGCAACAACATTAAGTTAATTATATTCTAAACCACGGTCGCCCCCCCCCCCCAAAAAAAAAAAAATCAAATGGTTGTGAAGCTGCAAATAGTTTATAGAGTATAAAGTAGAAAATATAAGTATAAAATAAAGCGTCCCTTTTTTATATACGATTCGTATCAATGATTTCAACTGAGAAAGGTATTCCTTGATAAAGATCAATTAAATATACAGTCGGCTCTCGTTAATTCGAACTCTTCGGGAACACAAGAAATGTTCGAATTATCCGAAGTTCGAATTATGGAAAATATGAAATGAAAACATGTTTAATATGGTGCTATTACAAAGAAATTAATGTTATAGTGTTTTTTTAATTTATTTTGTCTGTTATCATTAGAGTATGACTTAATATTAAATTAGAATATATAAATACATAAACCAATTAAAAGATTAGAAACAAGCACAATGGAAGAAAAATTTAAAGCGTCACTGATGGACAAACGGGACACGAAGAAAGTGGATATCAAATGCATTGGATTATATGTATACTCGTTCGGAACAATTTTCACAAAAATCAAAGAAAGAAAGTTATTCAAATGATCTGAAATCCGTGAAAAAGAAAAAAAAATGAAAATCGGAATTCTCGTTAGTTCGAATTAAACGAAGTCAAGAGATAATGAGTTCGAATTAATGAAATTTTTTAACGTTATTCTACCGTAGAAAATTTCGGGACTTCATGTTTAGTTCGAATTAAGCGGAGATTCGAATTATCCGATTTCAAATTAACGAGAGTTGACTGTATATTTTTAATATTGCTATCTTTGGCATAGTCGGCTACATTTGAATGGATTCTCCCACCCCACCCCCATTTCTCTCGCACATCACACATTTCAAAAAAAAAAAAGTGAAATGTTAACATTTGAAAACAAAATTTTACATGTATACATATAGAATGGTATCTGAATCTGAGTAATACATATGCATTATAAGCTGTGTTGAATTCAGCGGATGTCCGGGGTGGACATAATACTTATTTTTGGTGGTTTAATACTTATTTTTAAGTAAGCATATAAAAAAATAAAAGACAATGTTTATAAATTTAGTCACGTATGTTGTAGAAATTTGTTTCTGATCTATGAATACCCAATTATTATTGACAGTAGTTAATTTAAAATTTTATTCGATAAGTCAGTATAAAATTTGTTCTTGTTTTTTTACGCAATAGTTCAAAATTTATAATAAATTCGAGTTAATTTTTTATCTGTAATATAACTTGCACAACACGAAATTTTATTCATAACAAAACGAATTATTAAGCATTACAATGAATTAAGGAAACAATACATTTCAAAAACTAAAGACGATTTTACTTACGATTTATTTTTTAATAAAACTATAATTCATTCTTTATTCTTTTAAGTAAATCAGAGTAAGTAAAAAATAAATGTGCCTTTTAGCTTTAGCTCCTTGTATCTTTACTAGAGGTCTGCACGGGCCGGAATTTTCAGGCCCGGCCCGGCCCGTAGGAAAGTTATTTCGGCCCGGCCCGGCCCGTTGTAAAACTCAAAAGTTCGGCCCGGGCCCGGCCCGGCCCGTTTAAATTTTTGTATTTTAGGCCCGGCCCGTACAAAAATCAGCGAAAACAGGCCCGGCCAGTTTTGGCCCGTTACAATTTCTACGATTTCTAAAAAATTCAGATTTTTATCATATAACAAAGATTTCTTTAAAGAATACTGCATACATATCTATGGAATGATTTTACAATATATTTTACAGCAAATACACATTAACAACATTAATGATTACTTAGATTCTTAGGCTTTCAACATTCGAATAAAGAAAGATTCATTAAAAAATTAATATGGCTTAGAATAAAAGAAAAAAGAAAGAAAGCTAAAAACATCGTTAATTTTGAAGCTGTTTAATTAAAGAAGATTTATAAATATATTTCTATATTATTTTATTATAGATTTCAAATCCAAATTCACTCTTAAATTCAAAGAAGCTCCTTTCTGATACATTTCTAAATTCATTTTTTTTCCTCAGAAACGCATAAGATTAGCAGATATCTTTATTCAGAAACTATATAATCGAATGGCGTTATCCAATTTTTGATACAAACAATTTAAGAATACTGTAAACAAATAAAATACTGTCTTAATTAGCGTTTTGAACAGAATTTCCGGAAGCAATAGCAAGGGAAGGGAGAAAAAACTGCAATCATTTGAGAAACTATTATATCTCAACAAGGTTATACAAGTATTTTATTTACCAAAAATGAAAAACGCTATTCGATTCCAAATCCCTTCAATAGTTAGGCTTGTCACTTTTATACTTTCACAATTTAAAATTAATAAGAAAATGTGTCAAACTTTCGCATTATTGAGAAATTAATTTAAAAATCATCAAGAAGTATATATCCGAAGACTAAGCTAACATAAGTTCCTTATGGCTGTGTAATTTTACAAATCATATTTTCTGCCAATAATTAAGTCTAGCACCGGTTCGGCCAGACTATTTGTAGAAAAATAATGTAAGCGTGATCTCGGACCGGCATGAGTCAGCTAAATAAATATTAAAACGGGTTACACATAATGTAATTCTCCGATGCCGATACACTGTGCATTTTTATACTGACGCTGTCAAACTAGTATGGCCACATTTATACTTATTCTCGTTAAAACCATTTTCGTTGAAAATAGCTCATATTTTATCGTTTCTGCTTAAATCTTCAGAACGGGCCGGCAGGCCCGAAATTTTTTTTTTATCGGCCCAGCCCGGCCCGTCTGGCCCGTTCAATTTTTTTGCCGGCCCGGCCCGGCCCGTTTATGTTGTTTGTCGGCCCGGCCCGGCCCGTTGAAAAAACTATTCTAAATCTGCCGGCCCGTTAGAAAATCCGAAACGATTCCGCCGGGTACGGGCCACGGGCCAGGGACGGGCCACGGGCCAGGCCCGGGCCCGTGCAGACCTCTAATCTTTACCCATATGAAATGCATTTTTTATGCCCTTAAAATAAATTTGAGAGAAAAAAAAAAGCTATTTCAAGAAGGTAATAATTTTGTATCTTATAACCCAACTACCTACAGCACTTTTCTACATGAAAATTAATACAAATGTATAAATCAATAGTACATTATACTTGGATATGTTAAATAAAAGAATGTTTTGACTCTAATTTGATTTTGTTTTTGTGTAAATGAGTTTTTAAAAGATGTTTATAGTAGATAACAAACAGAAAGCAATGGGAAACAGCTTTCAATCACAATGCAGACGGCTAAGGAAGAATCCGCGTTTCATGTGAAGTGACGTCAAACCAATCCCGTCCCGTTTTCGCATCACGTGGTTTTGTTTTGCTTTTAACGAAGTTTAAAACTGCAATAACTAGTTATTTTAAATTATTTTTACAATTTTGAGTTGATTTTTAGGGAATGTAAGATGGTCTTCATCAATTACACATAAAAGAAAGCATAATTTAAGATGAGTGCAACTTCCCCATTCGCAGAGCCGTCCCTAGCAAAGGCGAGGCCGGGTGCGAGAACTTTTGCGAGGCCTTTTCCTCCATATCGAATCAGGGCCATAACTAGGGGAGGAGAGGTGTCAGGGGGTGAGGGGGTTCAGCCCCCCCTAAAACATTTTGAGCCTTTCTTGGAAAAGATTCCAAAGTTATTAAAGGAATTCCCAAAAATACAAATAAAATTATGTTAAAAGATCGAATTTAGTTGTGAAGCCCACGATTTGCAAAAATACAAAATTGTAGCATTTGTACAAAAAACTGAACACATGAAGTCCTATTTGAACACATGAAGTTAACATTATGTTTAATCTTGCACAAGTCATACACTCGATTTTTTCACTCTGCATCCTATTCTTTTCTTAGCATAAAATGAAGTTATTACAAACCATTTAATAAGAAACATACAACCTAAAACGTGTTTGTGTGTGTATTTGTCAGAGGGAGAGAGAGAGAGATAAAAAAATATGAGCTCTCCCCTTACAATTTCTTGACCCCCCCCCTCCCCTCCTATTTGCACTTCTGGCTACATCCTTGCATCGAATTGGACCAGGTTGACATTAATTTTTAGGGTTTCAATTTAACTGAGTAAACTCTATTAGTATCAATCCTCTGTCTCTCAGAATTCTCTCTCGGGAACTATGTAAGTTAGAGACTTGACATTTTGTATACTTATGACTGAATACCTCTAATCACATGCAAATCATAAAATTTTGAAAAACTCTTACATAATCTTAATTAAATGGATTAATTTATTCCCATTCGACCATTTCTGCGACTTAGGTTTTAAAACAAAACCTTTCCCTTTTTTTTTCTTCTAACAGATTAGGTGGTTTAGTGGTAGCATTGCCTGCTACCACATTTGCTTGCTATTAAAAAAATTCCTGGTTCAAAGAAATTCCTGGGGAATTTTGCTTTAAAATCTACTAAACTCTTGAGAATTTAACAATTTAAATTTAATTTAAATTTATTTAAATTGATTATTTTTATTTATTTATGCTAAACTTAGGCAATGAATGTTTAAATTCTAAATGAATTCACTATTTTAAGCGTTATTTAAGAACGACGACTTGGTCGTAGTAGTTTCTCTTCGGTCGCAGTTTAAATTCAGGTATTTTTCTTCGGAAGGGATTTCTTGGGTTCCAGAGGACATCTCGCTGCTGCGGGAAGAAATTGCCCCCCCCCCCCCCGCCCACATACACACACACACACATTTTTTGTCTGAATTCAACACTGATTTATATACATTATCTGAATTCTTATACGGACGCTGATCTAAATACGGAGAGTTTAATTATTTAATGTGGCCGATGATTATAATTTTCATATTAAGATGTAAAAATATAATATTACCATAATTTTAAATACGATTATTTATGCTAAAAGGAATCTAACAAATACTCTCACAACTTTCAGTAAAAATTAAAAAATCTAGTTAAATACCTGAGCTTGTGAAATAACAGCTGTGGTGGTTACTCGATAACCCCCCCATATGTTTTGTTTAATTTAATTTTATTAGCCATTTTATTTCCTATCACCTCCTTTTTATTAATGTTCTTAATTTAAATTTTATTTCGATTTCGTTTCTTTTCATATCGTCGCCTGTAATCTTTTCTTTCGTACTTTGCTTTCGAATGTTCCAAGCCGGTAAAATCCTGTTCGATGTCATTCCTTCCGGTTTAGAAATCCTTCGAGAACATTCTAGCTTGTTCTATGGGTGGAACTTCCGTTTATTCGGACACTCCCCTTGGCCTATCAAATTAAATTCCGCAGGTGACGTGTTTTAGCCAACAGAGTGCCTGGCCACCTGCTTTGGCCTTCCTTCTTTATGCGTTTATCAATTCTGTTCATATTAAATTCATATTTCTCCATACTTTGTATCGTAACTTGGCTTAGTCTTCCTCACTCCCCCTTTCGTACGTCGCCAACTTGGCGTATCCCGGATTTACGATAACCCTTGCTCTTTTTCCCTCCTGACTCTCGGCAGTCAGCGACAGTCGCGCTGTTAGACTCCTGCCGTGATGGGTGCTGCTGGCTGATCAAAATTTAGCGGAAATTCCGGGGCAAGTGTGCGCCCCCGTGACCGTTGGATGGAGCAAGTTTTATTCTGCAAATGTCCATGCCAGGATTACTCAGTTGATTTTTTAAGGCGGCGATGAGTAAGGCTACATTCAAAGTATCCAAAAATTATTTTGTTTTGTTTTTTTCTTTTTGGTTTCACCATTTAAATAAGGTGACATCATGAATCTTCTGTTTGTTGCTCTTGTGCTAACTTCATAGCGAAAGTAGAGTGTCGTCATGTTTCTTCTAAATATTCTTACTCATCATTTTCTCGTCAAATAATGCTCTCTAACCAATTTATATTCTCAACTCTCCAAATAACGTTTAATGAGTTCTCCGTCCTCTGAAAAATAGGCTGAGGTGTGGAGTCTCTTTCATGTAGTGAAGGTATTTATTACGTAAAGTCTTTATTCCATAGTCTGTTTTCATTGTATCGATATTTTGGCCCAAGAAATATATATATTATATATAAATTTTTGAATATCACGGGACGTTCCAGAAGAAAATATAGGTACATCTCTGTCTGGAAAAATTATCTGCTAATATAAATATATATTTGAAAATTACATGTACCTATGTGATGTTTTAGTTCATCCTGTGAAGATACATAAAAATGTGTTATAAAGAAGAATTTGTTGTTCCAATATATCAATTTTATGATTAACATCGTTTGTGAAATTATTGCTTCAAAATATATGATATATTGATTAATGTGTACGAGAGCAAGAATATATATACTTGTGAAGAAATATTCAATATTCATAAAAAAAAGGTAAACAAGTTTTTTCATGAAAAATAAAAGTATTTTTACTTGCAATCTGTTTGCATTTTAATTTCCTGTGCATGTGTCTGTCTAGTATTATTCGTCAGCAGCCAAGGACTTCACAGGTAACATTATTTCTTTTATCAATTTATATTTTTTTTTATAATTTACCTTTGAAACTGTTGTCATCTTGATTTAAGATTTCTTTTATTGTTTTAAAAGAGGTAATGAAGGTAGCCATTTCGGGTCTTTTGCCGGCCCTCATTCTTCGCAATGTACGTTATCAATATGTACGATCACTTTGCCTACTTCTGAGTGTGAAACAAAATAAAAAAGTGTTTCTCCTCCCATCGTCTTCCTTTTAAAACACAACAGCATTCAATTTCCTTTGGTGCAATGACCAACGCTTGTCCATCATCTTCCCTGGCTACCATTGTATTTTTGTTATAGATACATATTTTCAAAAAAAATATATATCTTCAATTATCTTCAATTATTTTTCATTATCTTCAATTATGTCTTCATTATCTTCAGTTGTATTTTCATTTTCTGCAAATTATTTCTTCATGCAATGATTAATATTTTATAATTATATTTTATTCAGTCTCGTACAATAAATAAATGCAATATAGCTTGATTTTATGCTGACATAATATTTTTCTGGAGCAGTGCAGTATCAATATCACATAATTTATCAATATATTTTCTTGCCATGATATAATTTGTAACTAATATATATATTATTTAACGGAGGTGCAGGTAAATATAAATGATAATGCTAACATAAATTATTCTCTTCTCATAAATATAACAATATATGTTTTGAGCAATATAATAGATATTTACATAAGTTTTTGGGCCATGTTATTTTGATCACATGATAAGAAAGATATTTTTGCATTTTCTTCTCTTCGTTATATATTTGTTATTCTTTTTAATATATAAAAATGGTATATCACGTAAATGAAATTCGTCATTTTTTTTCTAAATAATGAGTCAATTTATATATATATATTATTATTCATTACAAGACCAGTCTATAACCAAACTTATCATGTCATTTATTGAGCTCTTACATTAATTTTTTTTCATCATGCCACCCAAGTCTAAATTAAATATTGCCATTCAGCCATTCGATGGCAACCCTCAGACTGTGGAATTCTTCTTTGATCAATTATCTGATATACAAGAGTTAAATAATTTCACAGATAAAGAACTTTTTGTTCTCTTCAAATCCAAACTTGAAGGCACTGCCTTACTCTTCTTTCTTGAAATTCAGTCTCAGCTCAAGAACTCTAATTTCCAAGACATTCGAAAAACTTTTATAGACTATTTCTTACCCTCAAAAAAGTCTGTTTCTCTTAAGTCCTTGCAGAACTTAAGTTTAGATTCAAGTGAATCAGTCAAAAATTTTGCTTTTCGACTGGATAAACAACTTCGGCTGGCTTACCCTAAATTGGATCCTCCTGCTCTCAATTCATTAAAATTCACTCATTTTCTTGAGGCTTTGCCTAAACAAATTAAACGAAAAATTCTTGAAGAAAATATTTCATCTTTTGAGTTAGCTCTTGAACGAGCAAATTTTCTTCAAGATATTTACGACTCCCCTCCTAAAAAATCTTACGAGAATTATAATCAAGCCTATTGTTTGGATACTGAAAAAGTCCACGATAATTCTAATAATGTTCTTCATAAAACTCCTATAAAGCATACGAAGGATAAGGTTTATCACAATTCTCAAACCAGCTACTCTACTTTGCAAACTCCAAAAGACAATTCTCATGCTCCTCGTAATTTTCAAACAAAACCTAGAACATATTCGCCTTCTCCACCGAGACAAGAGGCTACAAATAAACGTAACAATAATTTTCATCAACGTAATTTTTACCGGAAACGTCCTTATCAACCCTCCTTTGACAAGTTTTCTCACAAAAAAAATTCTACATCCTTTTATCACAGACGAGATGTTGTGCAGTGTGCGTTCTGTGGGAAATTCAATCATCGTATGGACTCATGCTTCAAATTCAAAAACATTATTAGTAATTCTAATCAAAACTCGTCATCTCATTTTTCGTCTCACCCTCACAGAAGACAAAGCCACACCTCTTCTTCTGAAAATAAAAACAAGGTTTACCATTTAAACACATAAGGGAGACTGGTTCTACTGACCGCCTTCTCTCCCGTAATTCTCATTCAGGGTCAGTACTCTTTGACAACAGAAACAAACATCAACAATTTGACAAACGCTCTTCAGTTACCTTAGTGTCATCCACAGCTGTCCAAACTTCTCCTATGACAGCTAAACTTAACAAATCTTCCTGTTCATATAATTCGTTGACATCCAAACAAAATCTTGAAATTGATGATAATGTACAAGAAAGACATGTCATCTGCAGCTCATTTAATAATTCATATGTTCTTCCATGCATACTCATAAACATTCAACATAATGAAATTTCAACGCTAATTGATACGGGATCAAGTTTGTCACTCTTGGATCAGGAATGCTTTAATAGCATTAAATCCAGGCTTCACTATAAATTCTTATCCCGTAATGTATCTGTGTCTACCATAAATTGCAAAGTTTTTTTCAAGGGATGCATAGAGGTTGCCTTTAAAATTGATAAATTATTCTTTCATCATGTCTTTTACCTTACAAAGATACAAAATGTTCATTTTCAAGCCATACTTGGATTTGAGTTTATCAACAAACATTCTATTACCATATCACCCAGCTTTAAGTCTATTTTAATTAAAGATAAACATATTCCTTTTCACAGTTATAACGAATCTCCTACTTGCTATTTTATGAATTCTGAATATAATTATGTTAATTCAAGTGTACCATATTCTTTAGATGTACACAAGATGTCTTGTTATGAAGATTCTATGTCAAATAATCTAAGTAATGGTATTTATTCTGATAATATATGTGCAAATTATGATGACACAAATTTACAATTAGTCAACAATTATACAACCTACCCTTACAATTATAAGTTTCAAAATAATGGTTTGTTTACAAATAATGTTGCTAACACTGCTATGATTTGTCATAATCCTTATATTGATGGTAATATTACTTATTTTCCTAACTGTTTTCCTACTGATTATGGTAATGTGGTGAATTATGTATCTACTAATGATAATATACCTGGCAAGAATTTTTCATCTGAAAATACTAATGATCTTAGTTATGTTGGTGAAAAGCAAACCCATTTAAATATTGGTAATAAAATTTTGGTGAATTCCAATATGGTACAATTACTCAATAGAGAATTAATTCCTCCTAATTCTTTTGTTTATTTACATGTTAAGTACTTGAATCCTCCATCTGAATATTTTATTTTCAAACCCAATTTAAAAAATAAAGGTCTTGTGTTACATGAATCATTGCACTCAAATTCTTCAATTCAAAATGATTTATTTTTGGTTGTATGTCAGAATATATCAAAGCTGGATATTCATTTAAATAAAAATTCAATTATTGGCGAATGTATCAATGTAGATGAGAAAGATATTGAGGAATACTCTTTTGATTTGGATTTTGAGAACGATTATTGTAATTTAATTTTACCATCTGAAGAGATTAAAAGAAAACGTATTCAAGAATTATCTCCAAATGACTTTGATTTAAAACATTTACCTCCTCATGAAAGGGACTCTTTGACCAAATTATTATGTAGTAAAGCTTTAGCTTTTTCAAAATCTCTTGACACTTTAGGTCATACGGACCTGGTCAATCCTCAATTCACCATGCTAAATTCTCATCCAGTCAAAACTCTACCTTTTCCTGTGCCACAGGCACTTGAGCAAGAAGCTCTTGACCAAATTAATCAAATGTTAAACGCTGGCATTATTGAGAGATCAAATTCATCTTGGGCGTGTCCCATGCTTCTTGTTAAAAAGAAGAGAACTGATATGTCTAAGCCTCAAAAGTATCGTTTGGCTCTGGATTTAAGATTGTTAAACTCCATAATAATTCCATCCTCATATCCTCTTCCTAGAATTCAAAATCTATTGGTGCAGTTATCAAAATTTAAGTATTATACTACTCTTGACTTGCCCTCTGCATACTGGCAGATTGCGGTACCTAAAGATATGCAAGATAAACTCAGTTTTACTACTCCATGGGGAATTTTTACCTATTTACGTTTAGTATTTGGCCTGAAGACAGCCGCCAGCACCTTCCAACAATTAATCGACTCTGTTATTCAATTATCTCAAATTGATTCCTGTTATGCATATCAAGACGATATTGTAGTGGGTGCTAATTCATTTGAAGAAATGTCTATGAAACTCACTAAGCTATTAGACACTCTTACTGCTAACAACATTACCTTGTCTCCTGAAAAGTGTACTTTTATGCAAACAAGTATTAACTTCTTGGGTTTCCAACTCACAGATCATAAAATTCTTCCTATTACGAGTAACATTTTAAAAATCACTTCTTTTCCAACGCCTAAAACCAAGAGGCAAACGAAAAGTTTTATAGGTTTGTGTTCATTTTATAGGTCAATTATTCCAAATTTTGCTAAATTGATTACTCCTCTCATTGAAGTCACCAAACCTAAAAATAAGTTTTCTTGGAAATCTGAACAAGAAAATGCATTTAAAAAATTACAAGACATATTCTTCCAAAAACCTATGCTCAATCTTCCTAATTGGAATGAAACGTTCTATGTTAATACAGATGCATCAAAGACAGCAATTTCAGCTGTTCTTATGCAGAAATTTGATGGTGAACTAAAACCCATCTCCTATTATTCCAAAACTCTATCTCAATCAGAAAGACACTACCCTGCCATCAAATTGGAACTTTATGCCATTTACAAAGGCATAACAGCTTTTAAATACTATATTTTTGGTCGACCCTTTATTCTATTATCCGATGCCAAACCTCTTAATAATTATAAAAAGGCTACATCTCCTGCTGATATTACTACTCGATGGATGTTAGAACTATCAGAATATTCGTACACATTCCAGCATGTACCAGGCAAAGAGAATGTGTTAGCAGATTTTCTGAGTAGAACACATCACATTCCTACTGAAGATCTCAATAATAATCCAGATCTTATTTCTTCACAAGAACCTCTACCTATTGTTGATAATCAAAACGATTTACATAATGACATTCCTCACTTTCCATGTGGTTTAATTGACAAAATCCACCACACATGTCATCTTCAAAGTGACTCTTCACCTCCAAATAATGATAATAATCAAGATCCATTATTAGAAATTCTTGATCACACCATCTTCTCTGAACAACAAAAAGACCCAAAAATTAAGCAAATTTATGAAGATCTTAAAAATAATAAGAAATCTAAAAGTTTAAATGGCTACTATATTAATCCAAGTAATGAGTTACTTTGCTACAATGGTCATTTTTCTTCTGAAGATATTGAGCTACACAAAGCTGTTTTACCTTTGTCACTTAGAGCAAAAGCCTTAAGAATTGCTCATATTACTCATACTGGAATTCATAAAACGATTGTTAATTTAAAGAAAAGATTTACCTGGAAAACCCTTGTTTCAGATACCATTAATTATGTCAACTCTTGTGAAATTTGTTTAGTAAACAAAAATCATAAAAAAAATACTGCTCCATACCTACCTGCGCCTCTTCCAACTGCTCCCAATCAAAAAGTCTCTATGGATTTACTCGGCCCATTGAGGAATCGTCAATATGTGATGACAGTCATAGATCACTTTTCTCGTCATTTAGAATTATATGCCTTGAATAATATCAGCGCTGAGTCTGTTACAAAAGCTTTATTACATTACATTTCCACTCATGGTAAGCCTGAATTAACGCTCACTGATCATGGCTCTCAATTTACTAGTGACATGTTTTCTTTCTTTAATAAAAAGCTTGGCATTAAATTAGAACACAGTTCTGTAGCCCATCCCCAGGCCAACGGATTAAGTGAACGAGTCAATTCTCAAATAAAATCGTCTGTGAATACAATGGCTTCACAAGGATGTGATATACCAACTGCTCTAAAAATTCACCAATCCATATATAATGCTACACCTCATCCAGCCACAAAATTCACTCCAAATCTTCTTCATTTTGGAAGAGAAATAAACGACATATATTCCAATTATAAAACTCAAGTTTCATGGAAAATTCTCAATACTGCATATGAAATTCATAAATTGATGGATGTTATTGAAAAAATATACTATCAAGCTTACAAGAATAACGAATCGTCTAGACAAAAGGTGTACCAAAAATCCAGAGAAAAATTAAAGTTTTCCAACATCAATGTTAATGACATTGTTTACGTAAAATTTCCCACTGTGTTTAACAAAAAAATACAAGGCCCATACCTGGTAAAGAAAATAATTTCTCCTGTGCTTATTCAAATTCAAGATTCTAATAATAGTCACGCTTCACCCATGTTGATTCACACTAACAGAATCTTGAAGCTTCAAAAGAGAAATGAAGCATTGCAATATCCTTCAGTTTCTTCTAAAAGTGTATCACATGATCAAGCTCCTGTTGATAATGCATCTTCTACTCCTGTGAGACAACACTCTCCTACTCAAGTTTCAAATCATGATGCTGCTTGTAACACATCTCCTCCAATTCTTTCTTCTTCTAAGTGTCAACAAACGTCTTCTTGTTCAAGTAAATCAGTACTGTCACAAGCTCCTCCTGATAGCACTCATACTGGTGTTAAAACTCTGGTGTTAAAAGTCTACTCAATATAAAAATTATGATCTTCGCCCTCGCAATCATAAATTGTATAAAAAATAAACTAACCTTCTTTTTCCTTTTTCAGGATGACTCTTGAGTTGTAGTATAGTCAGTCAATGCTAGCTAGACTGATATTCCAGTAAGAAGAATCACTGTGTATTTTTTTTTCTTTTCTCCAAGCTGCAGGCAGCTGTTGTTATTTTTTTTTCTTCTTTATCTAAGTCTTCTTCTCCCTGATACAATACAACAGTCATCCTCATGATGTATGTATGGTTTTCAATAGTTTTATTATTTAATGCATTTATCTCTAAGTCATAATTATTACAATAAATATATATATATAATCTCATGTATGCCATACTTTTAAATCTTATAAAGTCTTTAATTACAATAGTTGGTACTAAAAAAAATTGAGAAAGAATTTGTCCTGTTGTATTCTTGTTATAATATTATGTCATTATTTAAAATTATTTTTTTTTGACAAATGTTTCATTCTAATAAGAAAGGTGAAATTGTAATTAATATAGGGTAAACATAAATTGGAGTACTCCTCAAATTATTTTCTCTATTGTGACTTCTCTTTACAATGCATGCATGCTTTGACATTTAACCTCTTTTTTTTTTAAAAAAAAAAAAAAAAAAAAAAAAAGAAAGTGCATGATAAACTTATACATACTAATATTTCTTCTCTTCTTGTTGAAGTATAGAAGGTGAATGACTCACAATAAGTAGTATATATTTTTTTTATATATATACTTTTGGGTATTTAGACTTTGGATCCAAAGAGGTTGGTTGAGTCAATATATATAGTTATATAAAGCAAATACTTGATATATAACAAATACAAAAGTGATCACTTACTTAATTTTTTTAAAAAAATGTTTGAGAATTACAATTAAATATGTTCAAGATATCTTTTATATAAAATTTTGACATAATTGATTTTTTTTGTTTGTAAGTTGACATTATCAAGTCATATATAAGATTGACATATTCATATAAGTTTCTTCCTTTTTTTCAGAATATTAAATATCTTAGCTTTTATGTTTATTTTGAATGATGTATAATATTAAGAGTATTTATGCAATTATTGTCAATTTATTTTGAAAGTGTTCAAGAATATTCCTTTATGAGAGTGTAAAGATTGTGGTGATATAAGTAAATTTTTATGAGAGCCTAACTAATCTCTCTGCACCATTTATATATATATATTTTTTTTTTTTTTTTGTTCAATTGTCAACTTACAAATTCATTCAATTTATCATGTGTTATTTGAAACCATATATTTTATATATAGTTATAGTATGATTCATATACAGTTATAGTATGTTTCATTTTGTTGACAACTAAGAATATAAATATACATATTATTGTATAATCAAATATTTTGACATATGCTAAAGCATTCTACTATTATAGTGCATTCTGCACAGCCTAACAAGAGACTCGTCAAAGTTAAGGACTGTTGTTCTGCACATAGACATAGACTTTAAATTTTTCTGGAAGAAATTTTGTATACCTTCCATTTTAACATTTACTATAGTTGGTATATTTACATAAGGATTACTATCATAACAATAATTATTTTTTTATTATTTAAACATCATGTAAAACAATTCTTTATATTCATATAACTATTTCTGATACATTTATTTTGTGTAATTATTTTGTATATTTGTACATGTGTTAGAAAATATTGTCTCGATGAAAAAATTGTTCATTTTTGTCATCTCACCAATATTTTCTTTTGGGGAACCCCGGGTAAATATGTGGTGGTTACTCGATAACCCCCCCATATGTTTTGTTTAATTCAATTTTATTAGCCATTTTATTTCCTATCACCTCCTTTTTATTAATGTTCTTAATTTAAATTTTATTTCGATTTCGTTTCTTTTCATATCGTCGCCTGTAATCTTTTCTTTCGTACTTTGCTTTCGAATGTTCCAAGCCGGTAAAATCCTGTTCGATGTCATTCCTTCCGGTTTAGAAATCCTTCGAGAACATTCTAGCTTGTTCTATGGGTGGAACTTCCGTTTATTCGGACACTCCCCTTGGCCTATCAAATTAAATTCCGCAGGTGACGTGTTTTAGCCAACAGAGTGCCTGGCCACCTGCTTTGGCCTTCCTTCTTTATGCGTTTATCAATTCTGTTCATATTAAATTCATATTTCTCCATACTTTGTATCGTAACTTGGCTTAGTCTTCCTCACTCCCCCTTTCGTACGTCGCCAACTTGGCGTATCCCGGATTTACGATAACCCTTGCTCTTTTTCCCTCCTGACTCTCGGCAGTCAGCGACAGTCGCGCTGTTAGACTCCTGCCGTGATGGGTGCTGCTGGCTGATCAAAATTTAGCGGAAATTCCGGGGCAAGTGTGCGCCCCCGTGACCGTTGGATGGAGCAAGTTTTATTCTGCAAATGTCCATGCCAGGATTACTCAGTTGATTTTTTAAGGCGGCGATGAGTAAGGCTACATTCAAAGTATCCAAAAATTATTTTGTTTTGTTTTTTCTTTTTGGTTTCACAATTTAAATAAGGTGACATCATGAATCTTCTGTTTGTTGCTCTTGTGCTAACTTCATAGCGAAAGTAGAGTGTCGTCATGTTTCTTCTAAATATTCTTACTCATCATTTTCTCGTCAAATAATGCTCTCTAACCAATTTATATTCTCAACTCTCCAAATAACGTTTAATGAGTTCTCCGTCCTCTGAAAAATAGGCTGAGGTGTGGAGTCTCTTTCATGTAGTGAAGGTATTTATTACGTAAAGTCTTTATTCCATAGTCTGTTTTCATTGTATCGATATTTTGGCCCAAGAAATATATATATTATATATAAATTTTTGAATATCACGGGACGTTCCAGAAGAAAATATAGGTACATCTCTGTCTGGAAAAATTATCTGCTAATATAAATATATATTTGAAAATTACATGTACCTATGTGATGTTTTAGTTCATCCTGTGAAGATACATAAAAATGTGTTATAAAGAAGAATTTGTTGTTCCAATATATCAATTTTATGATTAACATCGTTTGTGAAATTATTGCTTCAAAATATATGATATATTGATTAATGTGTACGAGAGCAAGAATATATATACTTGTGAAGAAATATTCAATATTCATAAAAAAAAGGTAAACAAGTTTTTTCATGAAAAATAAAAGTATTTTTACTTGCAATCTGTTTGCATTTTAATTTCCTGTGCATGTGTCTGTCTAGTATTATTCGTCAGCAGCCAAGGACTTCACAGGTAACTTTATTTCTTTTATCAATTTATATTTTTTTTTTATAATTTACCTTTGAAACTGTTGTCATCTTGATTTAAGATTTCTTTTATTGTTTTAAAAGAGGTAATGAAGGTAGCCATTTCGGGTCTTTTGCCGGCCCTCATTCTTCGCAATGTACTTTATCAATATGTACGATCACTTTGCCTACTTCTGAGTGTGAAACAAAATAAAAAAGTGTTTCTCCTCCCATCGTCTTCCTTTTAAAACACAACAACAGCATCCAGAATATTGAATGCATTAATGCAAATGATACTAAAATAAAATTTATCATTTATTTGTTGCACCAGCACTGATTACTAAATTGACGCCAAAATGTCTACAATGAGGGGAAGTTGGTGATGTGGAAGGGGAAGTTCAGAACTGCTACCTAATCGGGGCTTGTCTTGTTTTTCTGTTATGACAATTTTAATACACCATATTCTGCAACAATGTCGCAACATGTTCGCAAAATTAAAGATAAACTATGGAGACTAGACGACTACGGGGAATATTTTTTGCTGTCGAATATCCGCGCCTAACTTTTTATTGATAAAAGTTTTACATTTTATAAATAACCATTTTAAATATCTAAATTTAATCATGAAATAAATAACTTGCAGCAATTAAGAAAATGCTCAGATGTTTTTAAAATTGAATGTATTTTCTTTTTTCACTCGAGCGCGAGGCCCTGTGCGGCCGCACCTGCCGCACACCCCTAAGGACGGCTCTGCCCATTCGCTAACTGGCCAATTGACGAAATAGATGTAGGCAGTCGGCTTAATCATCTCTAACATAGTTGAAAGTGTCCATGGATTTAAACAGTTTAGCCGTCTGCCTTACCGTACTCTAACTTGAGTAAAGTCTGGGGTTAACTTGTAATTGTTATCTTATTTGGTTTATCAATTAATTTTGGTACTGAAAAGGAATTGTGTACTATTTTTGTTTAATTTACTGAGATAGACAAAAATATTTCGTTTTGATATAATCAATGGGAATCATTTTTACTGTGCATTTTAATGTTGTTATATTATCTTAGTTACTATAAAATTGGTACCTATGCATCATTAAGATGGACGACAAAGAGTTATCTATTACAGTGTATGAAATAAAGACAATAATTTCAGATTTTTTACAGAGATACTGAAAAGTATTTCGTTACAAAGAAGAGAATGGTGATAGAGTTTTTTTTTTTTTTTTTTTTTTTTTTAAGCATTTTAATTATGTTACACTATTTTAAACATGCTGAAATTCACATGCTTCTCTCATGTGGGAAGCAATTTTTTTGTAGCGTATATTGATTAAGTAGCCATTTAAGAGAAGTTTCATGACGGCCCCGTATCTAATAGGTAGCCTTAAATCCCCAGTTCCGATGTAGGCCAAGGATTCCTACTAGTTCGCGCATTGGCCGGCCAAAACCCGAAATACGCTATTCATTTCATGCATTTTGGCCAGTTTTAAAATTGGCCAGGTTCCGGGTTTTGGCCATAACATTTATATCAATATTATTTAATAATTAATTTCAATGATTAACTTGTATCTAACTTGTAACAATTTGGACAATACCTAAAATACTATTTCTAATTGCATAAAATCCACATATTAAATATCTATTTTATTCCTTCTTTTATCTTATATTAAAATATTGAGTTTAGGTTTATATTGACAAATTAAATGATCTCGTGCTACATCTTTTTACGGTTAACTATAGAGTATGGTATGTTTGTTTTTTCTTTCCTTTTCTATCGAATTTAATAATGTTATTATGATATCTATATTATAAAGGCCAAACATATCTGTACGTAACGCATACGTCATTTTGTGAATGGCAACACTTTCCGATGCAATTTCAGTTTTGCAAATTTTACAATTCTAAACATCGTAATTTAAAATTTTTACACCATCGTACAGACAAAAAAATGTACTTTTAAATGCAATTTCCTTGAAAGCAGTATCCCAATTTGTTTTTGCGATATTAACTTTTTTATAGTTTTTAGTACCAATTTTGTAATTGTGGCAACAAAATCACTCCATTTTCTCTTAAAATTGAAAAAAAAAAAAAAAAAAAAAAAAAAAAAAAAAAAAAAAACGAAATTAAAATGCGTATTTTTTGTCATAAATATCGTCTGTTATAAAATACGGTGATTTCGGTTTCATTTCGTTTTCATTCATCTGTTAAATGATTTCAAGTTTTGAATTAAAGTGATTATAAAATTATAAAATTAAAACACCATTTTACTTACAATCGTCTTGCAATCGTTTTGAAAATCGAAAAAAAAAATTTGACGGATTTACACGTTTCAGATACTGGAGATTCCGAAAAACATATTTTTAGAAAAAAAAAATTGCCGTCCGTCCGTCTGTGTGTGTGTCTGTCTGTCTGTCTGTAACCACTCTATCTCCCGAACAAATTGAGATAGAGACTTGAAATTTTGTATGTACTTAGTATGTAAGAATGGGACGAAGCCTATTTAATATCAGTAACCTCGATTATACGGAACTATTTTTTCCGGACTCTCGAAAAATTCGTTCTGATGAAAGGTATATAAAAATTTTCGAAATTTTTTATTTTAAGGATTGGACGTAAAAAGCAATAAAATAACACAAATTTTTCATAAAAAACGAGATCGATCGGATTATTAGTTGTCGAGATATGTGTAATCCTGTTTTCCAAATTCTTCGATTTTTCATGACCCTATATTACATTCAAATTTCAATTCACAGGTACATTTTTATTGGAAATGAGACGCTTAATCCAACACAGTAAATTTTTAGTTAATATGATTATTATTTTTTGAGTTATAAGGATATTTCTTTTACGCAATCCGGTACTACTCGAGTATTTTGGCGTTTTATATAATTACTCAAAATTGGCTCATCAGCAATGGAGAATTATTATATGTTAAAATTATTTATGCGTTTAAATTTTATTTTGGAGTTGCCATAGACACGCGTTTAATTTTCATATTTTATATTATGATGGGTAAGTATTAAGGTGGCCCCCCAACGACTAGTTTACTTACCCATCATACGTAGTATAGGTTAAGTCTTGCAATCGTTTTGAAAATAGAAGAAAAAATTTGACGGATTTACACGTTTTAGATAGTGGCGATTCCGATAAACATATTTTTTGAAAAAAAATTTGCCGTCCGTCTGTCTGTCTGTCTGTCTGTCAGTCTGTCTGTCTGTAAACGCTCTATCTCCCGAAAAAATTGTGATAGAAACTTGAAATTTTGTATGTAGTTAGTATGCAAGAATGGGACGAAGCCTATTTAATATCAGCAACCTCGATTATCCGGAACTATTTTTTTCGGACTCTCGAAAAAATCGTTCTGATGAAAGGTACATAAAAATTTTCGAATTTTTTTGTTCTAAGGCATGGACGTAAAAGGCAATAAAAAATCACACATTTTGCATATAGAACAAAGTCGATAGGATTATTAGTTGCCGAGATATTTGTAATCCTGTTTTCCACATTCTTCGATTTTTCATGGCCCTGTATTTCATTCAAATTTCAATTCAGAAGTATATTTTAATTGGAAATGAGACGCTTAATCCGACGCAGTCAATAGTTAGTTAATAGAATTATTATTTTTGGAGTTATAAGGATGTTTCTTTTACGCAGTTCGGTACTACTTGATTAGTTTGGAGTTTTATATAATTTGTCGAAATTGGTAATCAGCAATTCTTTACTATAGCATTACTATGTATATCACCAATATTTAAATTTTGTTTATGAATTGCAATGCATTGTATAAATAGTTTTCACATGTTTTATTTCCATATACATTGTCATGATGGGTAAGTATTACGGTGGCCCCCAACGACTAGTTTTTTAAATGTGGTGGATACGGATGTGAGAAGTGCGTGTGTAAATTTTGAGAAAATGAAAATCATGACGGTTTTTAATTTCGCGTGAAATTCTATAATTGTGTCACTCTGGAATATATTTTTTTGTTTTTGTTTTGTTTCATTCGCATTTATAAAAAACATAAGAACCTCAAATGATAACTTCATCATAACTACTGATCTATATTATACTTTATTGATTACATATGCGATTAAAGTTTAGTTTTAAAAATTTAGACAACTGAGATTTATAGTACTTTGTTAATCTTAGCCTAAAATAATATTTGTTTGAGAGTTAAGCTGATCAATATAAGATGTATTTCTTATAATATTTGTTTAAGAGTGAGACTGATCAATATAAGATCTATTTTTTACTGTAACTAATTTTGTAGTTTAACATAAATCAATGAAACGGTTCCTTCTTAAACATTTCCTTTCGTCGAATTTCGACGGGCTTCACCTCGTATTTTTAATTTTTTTTTTATCCGTTTTATTTAATTTTTATGTGTCTTGGTAGCCCCAAATTCACATATTTCTCTTTTTTACGGCTAAAGCGAAGATGGAACCCCACACTTTATTGGTAGCTTCAACGTATTTGTGGGCCTGATGATTCTGCTTTGGTTCTGCAAATTCCGATTGTATTCATTTTATTTTTTTCCCATGTTTCAATATTGTAATTTTGTATTAAAATCAATGGTTCGTATTATTTTACAATTAATGGTATTATATATATATATCTATGACCAATAATTGTAAAATACACTGGTGTCCAAAAGTTAAGCATAATTGGTAATTAAGTAATTATTTTTAAGTAATGAAAGAAATATGAATCGGAGTGTACTGAAACTCCAGGTGTGTAAACAAAATAGTACGCGTCACATATTTTCGTGAAGAGTTTTCCCCGAAATCGAACAGGGGACCGTCAACAAATTGAAAAAGAACGAAGATCTTTTGGATAACCCTGTCAAAACTAATGTAGCAAAAGCGTTCAAACTGCACATTATGATTAATTGGCTTATTGTAATGTACTGTGTTAATTTTTACAAGGATAGCATGTATACTCGTAGAGAAATTAAGGTTTTTATAAAAACAGTCCTAAATTTTTCCAAGTTTTTTGCTTATAATTTGCAGAGTTCTCATTATAAATTAATGTTATTTTCTGAAAATATGACAAACATCATTGTACACAATACCCTGTCATCAGAATTTAAAAATAATAAAAATTGTATGAAAAATGAGTATGTTTAGTAAATAATTTTTCATTGCGCATGCGTCAACGATATCAAAATGTCATTTGCATATTGTGTTAGCTAAATGTATAGAGCAACTTCTGTAAAAGTTTCAAAAACATAGCTTGAAAATTCTGAAAATGGGAGCCTATAGAATCAACTCAAAATCCGTTATTCCTAAAGGAAGCAAAAAAATCAGGGGTTTTACCTAAATATAGTTGTACGTGCAATATTGTGTAGGCACTAAACAATGGAATATGGATACAGCCCCTCATCTTTTTGCTTCATTTAGGGAATAAAGGATTTTGAGTTGATTCTATAGGCTCCCATTTTCAGAATTTTCAAGCTATGTTTTTGAAACTTTTACAGAAGTTGCTCTATGCATTTAGCTAACACAATATGTAAATGACATTTTGATATCGTTGACGCATGCGCAATGAAAAATTATTTACTAAACATACTCATCTTTCATATAATTTTTATTTTTTTTTAAATCTGATGACAGGGTATTGTGTACAATTATGTTTGTCATATTTTCAGAAAAGAACATTATTTTATAATAAGAACTCTGCAAATTATAAGCAAAAAACTTGGAAAAATTTAGGACTGTTTTTATAAAAACCTTAATTTCTCTACGAGTATACATGCTATCCTTGTAAAAATTAACACAGTACATTACAATAAGCCAATTAATCATAATGTGCAGTTTGAACGCTTTTGCTACATTAGTTTTGACAGGGTTATCCAAAAGATCTTCGTTCTTTTTCAATTTGTTGACGGTCCCCTGTTCGATTTCGGGGAAAACTCTTCGCGAAAATATGTGACGCGTACTATTTTGTTTACACACCTGGAGTTTTAGCACATTCCGATTCATATTTCTTTCATTACTTAAAAATAATTACTTAATTACCAATTATGCTTAACTTTTGGACACCAGTGTATATAAACCATTGAATTACAAAATTTATACAAATTACCACTATATATATATTTTATTTTTAATAAATAATTGTGTTGAAATATAAATGAAATATAAATGAAATAACTCTACAGCTATTTAACATTTTTTTCTTGGATTGCCACGCTAAAGGGAAATATATTGAGATAAGATTTTCTTTATTTCATATTTCATAATAGAGGAAATAGATTTTTTTTATACAATCCCCACCTGTGAAATACTTGTTTTGAGTTTCAAATCGATATTTAAGAAAAAAAAATACATTTCTCCAAAAATATTTTAAAAAAAAATAATAAATAAATAAGCAATACATTATCAGAAAACAGTTTTTCTTTCTTTCTTTTTTTTTTTTTTTTTTTTTTCTAATCCCAAAATATATCTGATACGCGGTTAATCAGAAAAGCAACAGATGGCAGCACCTTACAAACAGTCAAATTAAATTTTTCAGCAGATTTTATAAAAATTAGTATTTTATTTACTTTTTTACCCAATTTATTCATAAAAAAGAAAAGGGAAACAAACATGTGCGTTTATAAAAACTTTGCGTTTTTTTTAATAAAGAAATAAAAAGATTAAACATTTTTATAATCAATGATTTCTAAATTTATAATAATTATTTTTATATTCCAATGGATTGATATAGCCTTTGAATTCCACTTTAAGCCAAACACTGCACTTTTTTTTCTGTTTTTACAAAAAAAAATTAAAATCTATTCATCGGTCTAATAACTGGAAAGATTTAAAAAATATTTAAAAGAATTAATTTTGAAAATTTCAGCTTAAATTTTATATTTTATGGCGTGTAATTTAGATACATAATTGGAGTGTTTAAATATTGTATTGCGATATTTTGCAATTAAATGGGCTTAAATTAATTAATGTTATTTGCTTAATATTCTGAAATTTTCTTCATATTAATATTTTTTAGTATTTAATAAAAATAATAAAGGTAAATTTTACCTTGATAACTTAATCGCATTTTTTTTTTTTTTTTTTTTTTTCGAAATACAAATTCCAATTTTTTGTCAAATACAGTCATCTTACATGGATAAAGTAAGTGTTATTCCATTTTTTGGACTGTTTTGGACAGTTCCAGTGATTATATTGGCTAAATTATGGCGCTTAATGAGAATTATAGTTTATGTACGTGCCAGATGTGACATTACAGTCGCATTATATTACTATCATTACGATACTATCAAAATGTTCGCTTTATTTTGTCATATTAAATGATAAAAAAATTTAATTTCAGTCTTTTTTTTTTTTTTTTTTTTTTTTTTTTAAGATTTTGAGCCAGAAAACAATAACAACCCTCAGCGTTTGATGGCAGTACTAAACTTTTAAAATTTAAGAGCAATTTTCTAACAAAACATTTAAATATTAACTATATCTTACAATTTATACCTATAATTTTAATTTTTTATTACAGTTATTTTTCTTGTTATTATTTCTTCTATTCACACAGTTATGTCAATCTTATGAAACTTTAAAAAATACTTGCATCTCACAAGTAACATTTTCCAAATTTAGTCCTTCGTTGAATATAAACCCAATAGATGGCAGCAGCAAAAAATGACAAATATAGGGGTGGTGTAATGCCATTATCAATAATAATTTAAAAATATGGAAATAAAAGTTAATAAAGATAATATTAAAATATTAATAATATTTTTTTAATTGTCTGTATACCATGTATTCGAATAATATTAATTTATCTAGTGCAGCATAATAAATAAAAACTTTATCAATCAGTTTACTTTTACCGAGTAATTTTAAAAAACACGGTTATGCCGTCAACCAATTTCGCCATTTTTTTTTTTTTTTTTTTTTTTTTTTTTTTTTTTTTTTTTTTACGGAAGAACAAAATCAAATATACAGATAAAAATTCAAATTCAAAATCATGCTTGATGTACACGCAAAATTTATTAAAAAACTAAAAAACTTTGAAAAAAAAAAAAAGAAATTTGAAATTTTTTTATTGAAAAAACGACACTACTTTGTTTTCCCGTCGACCAAAATACTATCGTCAAATTATAAGATTAAATGTCAATAATAGTTGATCGTGAATGTCAATTCAATGACATTAAATACGATACATGTGTTTAAAACGTCATTAAGTGATTTTTATTTCGGCTTTTTATAAATATTTGTATTAATATTCTAATAATTATTTGTTTTTTTTTTATTATTATTTAAAATAAAAATTACGCCAATTTGTATAATTTGGCTGTTAGTTTGGCGATTTGTATAATTTGGCGAAATCGGTCGACGGGATAACAGAGTAGTACCAAAAAAACTTTTTGCTTAAAAACGACTTCAAATCAATCTTTTTTAAATTAAAATGTTAATATTTTTGTACAATTATGTTTCATGAAAGGGGCCTAAAGTTTTCAGTGTTAAAACATTTGTTTTTATATAAAGAAAACGGCAAAAATACGATAAAAAAAAAAAAAGTTAACAGTAAGAAGGAACCGAAAGGCTTAAGGGAATGATAAAATCTTTCGGCACAGATGTCATATACGCACCACATTTGCACGTGTTTTTTCTCCCGCCAATTTGGCATAGCACATTTGTGCCAAGGAGAAGATCCGTTAGTTGTAAGTTTATAAAATTGTTAGCGAAATAAGATGGGAAAAATTACAGGCTTCAATGAAATGTGCTGATTAAATGATGCAACTGTATGCATTCAATATGGCTATAAGTATTAATATTTACAATTCATTGTGAAAATTATGTTTACTGTTTTCTTACTTATTAAGTTTATTATTTGTAACTGTTTATTTATAGTTTCCCTTTCATTGAATTCATGTTTATTTACTGTTATTTTTTATTTTAATTCCTTAAAATATTTTTATTATAATTTACATCAATCTATATATATATAAGAAAGTCTGGATTTCGTATTAATCACAGCACAAAAAAATCTGCCGAACCTAAAATCTTGAAAATTGCGGTAAAAATACTTCTGATAACATCGAGTGTCGCTAAGAAGGGATTTTCGAAAATTCCACCCCTAAGGGGGTTAAAAAAAAGGAACGAACTTTTAAAAAATTCCTTAAAAATCGGCTTTTGTAGTTATTTTTCAACTGATAACATATTTTAGTGTATTTTTTCATGCTGAATCGAATGGTACTAAACAATTTCTTTTAAATCCATAGTTCGTGAGCTACTTCACATTTTCCTAATTTGGCAATGTCTTTAGATGACTGATTTTTCACCGATTACAGACAGTCTAAAAAATGATTTAAAGGTGAAAATTAATATGATTTAAAAATTTCGTTTGATTCAAAGTTTATTTAGAAAAACTGACCAGCGTAGCTGGCGAAGGCTGCTAGTAATTATTTATATGAAACTGTAATTTATTTATTTTTATTTCCTTTTTAAAATAATAGATTCTCTTTTATTTTTTTTTTACTTTATTTTATTTTTATAGCGCAATAAAAAAGTCACATGCTGTTATTTCATGCAATTTCCAACATATATTAAAAAACAAAATTTTCGCCAAATTGACAGGGGAAAAACACGTGCAAATGTGGTGCGTATATATGACATCTGGCCAATCTTTCATAAAGAAAAAAGTGAACAGATAAAATACATATACAGTAAATATAGTAAATAATAGTAAATATAGTAATATAGTAAAAAAAATATAAGCCAGACAATAAAACAACAACAAAAAAAAAAAAAAAGAAAAGAAAAGAAAAAAGAAAGAAAGAAAGAAAACTATGTTTATGGACTTTTTTTTCAGAAGAAATACCGGAACGGTTTTTCGCAAACAATGCACAGTTATAAAAGTTTTTGCGCCAGATTGAGTGGCAGTTTTTCTAGCGTAAATTCGGTTCAAAACACCCACTTTGACACTATTTTTTAAAAAAATATTTTTGTTTATATATAAAAAAAGGGTAAATGAGTGCAATTATATAGTTTCTAAACAAGACCACCTACTAGTTTCATGCATTTCTGGACAAAAATAAATTAAAATTTACGTCATAAAGTTGTACTTTTTCTCTTAAGAACAGCTTTTAACAAGAATAACTATATTTTTGCATCACAATCCGATGCTAGTTTGGCAATAGTAATACAGAAATTTAATTTTTCCAGTAAAACTGGTAAAGTAACTGCATAGTAAAGTAAAACTGGAAATAAAAATGATATAGTATATGATAATTATTTTTATTCATTTTTATTTCCAGTTTTACTTTTCTATGCTCATGTTCACGTGATTTATGTTTTTCTGTTTATTTCGAGAAATTTCTTTTTATCATTTATTTGTTTTTGAAAAAGTTGCAGTAAGAGCATTGAAACATGTAAAACTATAAGTTTTTGTGTTATTTTTAATTGATCACTTAAAGCATTTAAAAATAAATTAATAAAAAGAATAACTATTTTTGTGCATCACGAGCCGATGCTAGTTTGGCAATAGTAATACAGAAATTTAATTTTTCCAGTGTAGAAATCGGTATGGGACAGTTTCATTGTGTCTAATACGTGCTAAATATTTTTCTAGCTGACTCATGTCGGGCCACGATCAAACTTGCATTGTTTTTCCTTCATTGTAGAGCCGGAACTGAACTAAATTGTTCTCAAGATGTGTAGAGCAGAGAATGTGTTTTGTAAAAGTATTAATAACGATAATGAAATTATATTACCGTAATCTTTGGAAATATACTTCTTGATGGCTATTAAATTCGCTACTCAATTATGCGAAACTCATTAAATTGGCAAACCTGACTATTGAAGGATTTGGAATTGAATAGCATTTTCCGTTTTTTGTAAATACATTATTTCTCGTGACATGAGAGATTATTTTCACATGGCTACAGATTTTTCTCCCTTCCCATGTTGTCGCCTCCGGAAAATCGATCCAAAACGCTAACTTTGACAGTATTTTCTTAAGGATGCACACTTATAGAAGTCTTTGCGCCAGATTGAGTGGTAATTCTTGTCTCGAGAGTAAATTCGGTTCAAAACGCTCACTTTGACACTATTTTCTAAAAATCCTTCGTGTTAAAAAAGGGAGAATAAGTGCAATTAAATAGTTTCTAAACAAGACTACATACTAATTTTATGCATTTCTGAACAAAAAATATACTAAAAATTACGCCATAAAGTTACACTTTTTGATTTAAGAACAGCATTAACAAGAATTACTATATGTGTGCATCACGAGCCGATGCTAGTTTGAAAACATTAATGCAGAAATGTCACTTTTCTAGTGTAGAAATCGGTATCTTACAGTTTCATTGTGTCTAATCCGTGCTCATTATTTTTCTAGCTGACTCATGTCGGGCCACGATCAAACTTGCATTGTTTTTACTTCATAAACGAGCCGGACAGGAACTGAACTAAATTGTTCTCAAGATGTGTAGAGCATACAACGTGTCTTGTAAAAGTATTAATAGCGATAATGAAATTATGTTAGCGTAATCTTTGGAAATATGCTTCTTGATGGATTTTAAATTCACTACTCAACTATACGAAAATTATTAAATTGGCAAACTTGACTATTGAAGAGGTTTGGAATCGAATAGCATTTTGCGTTTTTTGTAAATACATTATTTCTCGTGATATGAGATTCCTTTCACGTGGCTACAGATTTTTCTCCCTTCCCATGCTGTCGCTTCCGGAAATTAGATTCCATCGAACTTTTACAATATTTCCTCAAAGATGTATTGCTGGTATCAAAAAATGGACAACGCGATTCGATTACATAGGTTCTGAATAAGAACACCGTTTACGAAAAAGAAATGAATTCGAAAATGTATCCTTTGGATTTGAGAAAATCATTAATAAATGATACAGAAATATTTTCATAAATCTACTTTTTATTATATAACTTCTAAAGTTATGATATTTTTATTTTTTCTTATAAACTGTATTAATTTTTTTAACGAATCCTTATTTGAATGTTGAAAGTCTAAAAATCTAAGTCATCATTAATGTTGCTATTGTGTATTTTCTCTAAATTATGCTGTAAAATTACCCTATAAATATATATGCAGTATTCTTTTTAAAAAATCTTAATTAGATGATAATAATAAAATATGCTTTTTTTAAAAAAAATACTAACCGACTTAAAAAAAATATCAAGCTTGGCGACAACTTGGCATTAACGCATATGAATGCATAGTTTTAATATGCTTATGATTTGAAAACGTTGCAACAATGAAAGATGATTTTCGAAAAATCATCATTATTATTTTTTTTTATCAAATCCACATTTTTTTATTTAAAAAAATTCTAATCATCAGAATTTAATGAAATCAAAAAATCTAGTATCGGTGTAAGAGTTGCCTGAAATTTTATTTATTTATTGTACACACACATCTGACTTGTGTGCTCGACATGAAAGCTTGCGATCAGCTGAAAAATGAACGCTTCTAATTGGATGACTGCTTCAAAAAGAATTGGAATTTTAATGTTTTTATTTTTAAAAAGTTCTAATAGCAAGCATTTAATAAAATTGAAATGGGACCATGTTTGCATCTTACATTTTCAAACAAAAAAAGAATTATTAAAATCGGTTCATATTTAGGGAAGTTATGAGTGAACAAGAAATACATACAGGTCGAAATCATAACCTCCACCTTGAAGTCGGTTAAAAATCTAAATTTTTTCGAAATAGTAGAAATTGCTACTGGTCAGTTCGTGCCGGGCTGAGCCAATGCTTGGAAATTCCGGCCCGTGCATACCTCTAACTCTTGATCGCCACATAACATTGAATAAATTTACA
>CAXHSM010001688.1:0-15000 GCA_964019185.1 Maratus speculifer
TTATTCAACGACTTTTGGATGATATATCACATAAGTTTCTAAAAAAGTTTGAAAAATGCATCTTCCATCCTCCCGTTGATCGACGATCACATCTGTTATTTATCCACTCCCTCTCTTTGAAATTTTTCTATTTAATAAATAATATTTATCAAAGTTCATTATCATAAAAAAACAATTAAAGCATGCTTATTTTTGAAAATGCTATGGTTTTAAAAGAAATTATCACATCCCCCTCTTACCTTGACATTCAATTCCTCATCATCTTCATCACCTTAAAGTGTTAAAAAGTTTAAATATTAAAATCGATCCAAAAAATTCGACATAAAATAAAAATTAGTGGACAAAGATATTCATACAAAACTGTAGTTTTTAAAAATTTTCTTCCTGTGCTTCCCATTTTCACTAAGTTTAACTTTCCCTCTCCTAAAAATTTTTAAATGTAATCAAACATCTGAAATTTCAAAACCGATCCGAAAAAATTCAAGTAAAATAAAGATAATTAGTGGGGTAGGTTGTATTTATGATGATCAATTAACAACACCAGGGATATGGACCCTAAAGGAGGGAAGGTCCTTCTGTGGAAATCTTTCTAAGGAAATCTACCTCATATTTGGGCAAGGATATCCAAGGTTTGAAGAAAACGAAAGAAAAATCTGAACAATCGGTTAGCACCTCCCATTGACCAGTTTCAACAACGGAGAGGCTCTTGATAATTAATAAAGATAGTTGAGATTTAAATAAAATGCTGCTGCCAAATCTTTTTCTTTTTAAAAACTGATTTTTCATTAAAGGAAAAAGTTACTTATCAATAAAAAAATAATACTCACAACCAGTGTGCATAAAACATCAAAATGCTGTATTTTTAATAACTCATGCATTTCAAAAGAATGCCAGTATTAAAATTATGTGCGGTTTTTATTTCATAGCCCCTGTCCGACTTTTAAAGTGAGACTTTCAAAGAAATTATCCAATTAATGAAATAATAATTAATTTCTAAGTTTTTAATAAACTGATCATAATAAAATTTACATATTCGTAATCAGCTTCGCATCCCCCCTTAAAATTATATATGGGTGCATAAAAATTAAATCTGTAAATACAATAAATAAAATAATATATTTTGCAAAAATCACCATGAAATATAAAACAAAGCAGAATGCACAAGGGGACAAAGCAGGGTTGCCGGCTTTTAGCCGGGCCAAAAAAAGCCGGCCGGCTTTTTTTGGTTTTATTCACTTAAAAAAAGCCAGCTAAAATTGAAAAAAAGCCGGCTTTTATTTTTAAAGTGTTAATTTGTATCGAATTCATATTAAATTGGGATTGATTTATTTTTAATACATTTTTAATTATTTACTACTAAAAAAGTTATAAATTTCTATTTAATTTTTCAAATAGATAAGTCTATAACCGCTAGAAGTCAACTGTGAAGGCATTGTCTGAAAAATATAAATCTTGGAAAAAAGGAAATATACTCAAAAAATGTGTTTTAAATCTCTATATTTCATAGTTCTACTTATATTACACATTCTTAAGAATTATATTTAATTGAATTATGACAAAACGTAACATATCAAAGCATTCATGGAAACATTCTTACAGGCCAATATGTAAAGATTAAGTCATAAAATGAACAATGTTGAAAGAGAAATTAGGAAGGATTCAGTATTTGAGGAGAGTTTAACATATAATTATATAAAATTAAACAACAATAAAAAAATTTCTAATAAAATTAGTTGAATTATAAATTTTGAACAGGTCTTTGTTATTTAAAAGTGCATATATGTCCACTTGCATGAATGAATATATTCATGCATATGCTAATTGAGAATACTGAAATAAATTGGGAAATATAATATGTTATGAAATATACATAATTCGAAATACTATTTTCATTAGTGAGAAATGGTGTTTTTTTTTATATATGCATGCTTTTAAATGTTTATAATAGGAAATAAAACATGACATTTTAATAACTAAGTAATAACATAACATATAACTAAGTAACTGTAGTCCTCTTTAATTTTTTAAAGCAGTAAAAATGGAAAAACAAGGGTAAAATTTTTAAAGGTCAATATAAATCAGAAAAATCACTTGGTATGGACATTTTATAATTTAGCTGACATATTTGCAATTCTGACTATAAACCACTAGCAACTCCATCAATGTGTTATTCTAGTATTAATGTCTTCATTATTGAAAAATTGGGTTATATCCCAATTTCTCATAATGAATCAATTAAAGTCCCAATCTTTCATTTTAATAAATTATTTAACTCAAAGTAAATTAAACATCATTAAAATTAGTTAAAAGACACTTAAAAATATGTATCTTATCATTAAAATGCTTCACTGTATAAAAGCCAATTATGGCCAAAAAAGGCCAATTTTGGCCAAAAAAAGCCGGCTAAAATCAATAAAAGCCAACCGGCCTGGCATTTTTTAATTTTAGCCGGCTTTTTTGCAACCCTGGGACAAAGTCAGTTTTTTTTCATTTTATTGTGAATCTTACAAAGTGTATTATTTTATTAATTAAATATTGCCAGTGTTTCAGGGGCTTTTTCACTAAAAATTTAATATTTGAAAAATTTACTGATCATTTATGAACACTAGTACACCTGCATTTGAAACTTCTGGGCTGACTGTCAATGATTTCTCAAATATCTGAGATTTCTTGAAAGGAAATAAAACGAGATTTCATAAATTGACTTTTAAGGTATTTTCCAAGTTTTTACAGATGTACAGGAATAAGTTTTAGAATTTCTGAAAGAGGAATTTGTTTATGTCTGACTGTGTCATTTTTGAGTATTTAAGTCATGATAGAATTTAAGAAACAGACTGCTTTAAAAAGGCCCAGTACATTTACTTCCCTTAAGATTATTTCACGCCAAATCATCTGGGGCCATGTACCCTAATGTATCGGATTTTGTTCATTTGTTTCATGTATAGATACCTAAGAGATATAACTATAATATTTTTTCAATTTTTTTTCTCAAAAGTTGACTTCAGGATTTTAAATTTGCGCATTTTGTAGCATTATTTTTATCGATGTTTTAATATCAAATTATGTAAAATGTTGAAGCTCTGTTATTTTTTAAGCAGTATAAATGATTTTTGCACCAAATTAAAGCTTATTCTTATTCTCTCTATCTGTGCTATAATATTTATAAAAAATTATTATAAAAAAGTTCGGAGTCCTCATAGTGAAATTTTTGGTTTTTAGAAGTGCCGGTATAAATCTGCTATAACTGGCAAGTACCATAAAAGACATACTTTAAATTTTAACATTAGCTCTATCTCAACATGAGTTTTCAGTTTTGAAAATTAAAATTTTAATAATTTGGTGCTTTTGTGGTTGTTAAATTGTGCAAATTTATTGTTCTCTGATAATTAACAGCGATGATGATTACTCAGCTGCTATTAGACGTTTAAAAAAATATTGAATTTCAGAAACATTGTGAAACAGTTTGATATGGCAACAAATGAATAGATTAATGAATTTGTGTCAAACTATTAATTGTTTGACTACTTTATATATATACTATATATATATAAATTAACTCATTGCATTGTACACTGCAAATAGAATTGCTTTGAATGTGAAACATGAAGGTTAGAATACAATTATCAATTTTAACGGATGTCTCAATGAATCAACATCCAAAGGAAAAATTAAAATATTAAAGAATTACATTTTAACTGTTAATAACTGTTGCATAGGTGCTTACTTTTAAAATGTTTTTTAGAGATACCACAATCAACTGTTGATTTTTTTTCCAGAACATATGTCCTGCTTGACACTGAAGTTAATGAAGGCACCAATAATTTTTGTATACTGTTTTCAAAAGGAATCCAACAGATGTAACTTAGTATTAGCCATATAAAAGTTTTGGAAGGTACAGTAGGGTACATGAATTGAATTTTTGCATCCCTTGCATTAATAAAACATTGTTGCACTTTTCCTACCTACTTTTTTTCTTTATAAATAACTGCATAAAGTTATTCTGGCACTATATTCATTAGATTTTCTTTATCTGTACATCGAACAGAAGTTTTAAAAGATATTTTGAACAATGAAACTTGTTTTATTAAAATAATTGTTTTATTTATGGGCAGGAAGTAATGATTTTCTCTTGTTCTGGTCACAAATATAGAATTCTTCTAAAAAATCATGGTACTGATATATCTGGAAGTGGTATAGAATGTTTTGATTCCTTTTATATTTTCAGAAGCAAAATTATACAAGCTTTCAGGACTTGAAATAAAACTATCAATAGTTGTTTGAAGGCTTGATCTTGTAGTCAATAGCTTAACTGTACCACCCACACCATCATAGGAATTTTTACCATGCCTGATTATGAAAAAAATACCATTCAGCTTTTATTCTATGATCTCCTTTTTGATAACATAGCTTTATAAAGTTTTTATAATTTTTGTATTGAGCTCCTCTGCCATCACTAAATTAAATGGTATAGTCATGAGTCACTTAAGGTATTTCTTTTATAAATTTTGTTTGTCTGTCCATATAATTGCCTGTCTGAACTCTAACTTGCATTAAAATAGTTAGATTGCTCTGTATCCGATAATGTTTTTGTGATTTACTTTTTTCTGTTTGGCAAAGAAAATAAAGTATTTAGAATTCATAGTTTATTTACAGGGATAATCAAAAGCATTCCATTACATTATAGTTAATTGAGAAAAATCATAGTTATAAAAATGCATAGCTACTATAGCCTTTGTCTGGTCCATCTCTCTGTCCTCATATAACAATGTGAAAACTATCAAACCAAATGATTTGACATTTAATACATAGAATAGTAACAGAATTTTGTTGAATCATATTTAATTTTATGAACATTGAAAACTTAAAAAAAAACATTAATAAAAATTTTCATTCAATTAAACCTATTCTGCTTAATTAGTTAACGATATTCCATGATAAGTAATGATTCTAAGTTGCCTTTATGATTACTTCCTATTTAAAATGGAGTCCTATTTTTTTCCTATTACTGAATTCAATATATAGTATCATAATAATTTCTACATTCGTGCATTTTATACAAGAATGCAACAGCTATGGTAACAAGATCTGAATATTTATGAAATCAATTATAGTATTAATGCACTTAATTTGACATGTTTGACATACAATTTCTGAATCATTTAAATTGGTGTTCTTTGAATAGATATTAACAATTAAACTGCAATATTTTGAATACTCTTTTTCATAATGATTGAATGAGATGTAATCTGTTAAAATTGATAATTTTATTCTAAACTTCATGTTTCATATTCAAAGAAATTCCGTTTGGAGAGTAAATTGCAATGAGTTAAAAGTTTATTTTATAAAGTAGACAAAAAATTAATAGTTTGATATAGATTCATGGTTTATTCGTATATTATCCAAATATCAAATTGTTTCACCTTGTTTTTAAAATTCAACTTTTTATAAGCATCTAGTAGCAGCTGAATAGTTATAATCACTGTTAAATATGAGAGAAAGATGAACTTGCATAATTTAATAACTTCCAAAAACATTCTTTGAATATTTTTGAAACTGAAAACACATGTTGAGATAAAGCTAATGTTAAAATTTAAAGTATATGTTTCATGGTACTTGCCAGTTACTTGCAAACTTATGCAGGCACTTTTAAATTTCAAAAATTTAAATTTGAAGGCTCCTAACTTTTTTATAATAATTTTCGTATAAATATTATAGCACAGATAGTAAGAATAAGAAATTATCTTTACTCTGATACCAAAATCACATATATTTTCTCAAAAATAACAGAGCTTCAACATTTTATGCAATTTGATGCCAAGACATTAATGGAAATAATCCCATGAAATGTGCAAATTTCAAATATTTTTCCTAAAATCAATATTTTAGATAAAAAATTGAAAAAATTACTATGATATTATCTGTTAGATATCTATACATTAAAAAAATATGAACAAAATCTGAGACATAAGGGCACACTGAATACTTTATTTTGCAGAATTTGGCACGGAATGTGGCATTAATGAGCAATATCAATTTCTTTAATATTTTTTTGAAAAATATCAAATTGTACCCAAATTTCAACATATGGACCAAAAGTACAGAGCCAAGCCATTTTTTTCAGCAATAAAATTTCACACTGTATATATACTAGTATAAAGACAATTTTTGACATCAAAATATTTCTTTTCACTCCACTCTACTCTATGTGTTGAAATGTATTTCTTTTAATAAATTGTTTTTTGTTACACTATTATAAATTGTAAGTAAGATTTATATAAATGGTTTCTTTGCATTATTGTATCCAAACTAAATGAAATCATGCAAGTGGTTAGTTTGATACAAAGAAGCCATTCATATAAATTTTGGTGACGACCCATATTGTTAAGAAAGAATTAAAAAAAAATGAATTTCTTTAATCAGAAGGAAAAAAATATAAATATACAAAATGAAAATACAAAATCAGAATCAAAATAAAAAACAGAATACAAAATCAAAAATTTAATAAAAATAACTATAATTTGTGTCATTTTAAAGTATTTAATACTCGGTTGAGTAAAAAGTTTTGGGAAATATGTGAAAAGTGTGTTGTTATGTGCAAATTAACAACAAAAATGACAAGGATTATTCTTCAAAGTAGAGACCATTGTGGTCCATGACTTTCTGCCAGATTCTGAATTAAAATGAATTACAAATTAAGAAGATAAAATATTCATCTTACAGTTATAGTAAAAGCTTAAAGATTGTCAAAAAGATTATCATGTTATTGACATGAATACAACTGTAACGTCAACTGTTTTACTAATAAATTTCATTATTCAAATTAAAAAGGCAAAGTTCTTAAAATAGCTAAGAAATAGTCATAAAAATATATATAATCAAGAATATAACAACAGAAATAACATTTGTGTTCTGTAATTAGATGCAATAATACTAATCTTAGTGAGTTATGACATTTGAAAAATATTTGACGATTTACCCCCTTTGCTTGGTGATGGAAAAAAACTGACAATTTTATTTTATTGACAATTTCAAACTGAAAATATACCATTTTCTAAAGGAAAAAATAAAACTTTGAATAACTTGGATATTTACATAACTTCAATTTACATTTAAATTTTTTTTTAAACTCTCAAAATCACCAAAAATGTTGCTTGGAACAAACATTTTTACTAGAATTAAAAAAATTGCATAAAAATTCATAACGTGCTAAATTTTTTCTTAAAATTTTTTCATTATTTTATAAAACTTCTGAAGAAAGTAAAAGGAACCAAAATAATATTAATAGAGTTAAATCTCAAGAATCTACTTACAGTAGAAGATCTATATAACGCAAATCTAAAAACGTAAGGTTGTGCGTTATATAGAATTTCGCGTTACATGGATCACATATCACGTGTCATCAAATTTTCCTCATAAATATAGACAAATGTGTCTGAAACACATCAAAATACATTAGAGTACCTTTATACTGCATTCCTTATCCAGATTATAAACTTTTCTATTATTGTGATCATTCAACATTTTGTTAAATATACGTTTTAAATATGGTCCAGATACACCTGGACCCAATTTATTCATTATATTGCTCATTTTCAAAAACATTTATTGTAATAATATTTTTTTTCCTTTAAAAGTTCTAAATTAAGGAGGTAAAATTGTACTAATGTATTAAATTTAGTTTTCAGACAGTAGCAGTTTTTTACAGTCTTGAAATTCAGGTGCTTTTTCATGGCAAAATTCATTGTTTACATCTGAAAAGTTGTGCGTCATATGGAGAATTGCGTTATAAAGATCTTCTATTGTATTTATAATGTAATTTTCAATTAAGATTCAGAATAAAACAAATTAAAATCATCACAGCCAGATTTTATTAGTTTGTTGTGGTCGATTGCTGGAGAGGCACTAGCCATTCAGTCTTTCACAGAAATTATTAAAGATTCTATAATGGAGTCTTAACATGTCAGGTACTATGTCAAAAAGAGAACAAGAGGATAAGTGTGATCGCAGAGCGCACAAAGAGTTTTGTTTAATTCCATTTTTTAAATACTTTATTCTTATATTAATAAATCAAAATTGTTAATATTAAACAAAAGGCAGCAATATTATATTTAAATAAAAAAAAATAAAAAAACTATTTAAATCAAAGAATTTTTTTTAAATTCAACCATTTTAACAAAATATTGCAAGCATAAAAAAATAATGAAATTTTTAAAAGTAAAAATTTTTTTAAACATATTTAAAATGTGCAAATAATTCAGCAAAAATATTCATATTAATTGTTTCCATACATTTACTGAATGGCACCAAGAAAGAATATTAAAATTTTCTAAAACTTGGGAAAAAAAACATCCAATTAGTAAATAATTTTTCTCAAAAGAAAGTTGCTGTATTTTTGTTTCAAAAAATGGTCAATGGATGGCAGCAGTACACAAAAACGATTTGTCCTTGACTGAGATTCCAGATTTTCTGCATGAAAAAAAAGAAAAAAGACACAAAAATTATTGCTGCACCAAAAAATAAAACAAGCTTTTAAAGGGGAAAAAAACTAATTCTCTTTTAACTAAATCCATCTGAAAAAGAAAAAAATCAATAATAAAAATGTTAAATCTCTTCCAGAGAGATTTGAACTCACAATGTTGTGCATGGAAGATGAAAGCTATACTACTACACTGTGAACAATCATTCAGTGATAGAAAGATAGTATTAACAGTGTATTTTGAAATCGAAAAAATATGTACATATACATTTAATTAATGTAAAACTTTTTCAAAATATTATAAATTTGGGCATGACAGGAAGTATTTAACTCTTTCAAAGAAAAAAAAAATTAGGTTTGTTACATAAATAGTTTATATATATGAGGCTATGAAAAAAGAACAGACAGATAAGCAAAAGTTTTAAGGGTTTCATAAGATGAACAAAATCTTAATACTTACTTTTAATGAGGGATTTGTTTGTAGAAAGTAACAGGTATGCAACTGTGCAAATATCTAAAAAAAGTGATAAAATTAAGAAAGGATATGAGAAAAGTAGCACATTGATGAAATAAAATATTTATAAAATAATAAACAGTGACACTGTTATTCTTCTGTTACATTTCCTTTTTCTTGTATTTCCTAATTAGAACAGTTATGGTAAATTTTGTAAATACTCGTAAGTTCAAATGTTTGTCTTGCAATAAACACAACTTCTGCCAGGTTATATACTGAGGTACTTGGTCACATTTTGCATGCTACACATAATGGAAATTTTTATTGAAGGACAAAATTACAGACACCACAAGCCATTGGGTGGCTACAAAACAATCTATCAATTGCCGCTTTTCTAGTCTCTTAAAATTTTGTAAATATTCACATGAAATACTCGAAAACTCTTGCTTTCGATTCCCATTCATGGTGTTTCACACAAGGTTGGCAATCATTTTTCTCTGCAACTTCCTGAACACTCAAGGGCCAAAGTGCTACAACTTATGAAATCCCACCTACTTGTGTGTTGAATGAGAAATCATTGCTTTAATTCTTAATTTTTGCTATTATTTTAGTTGCAGCAAGATAAAAACATAGAACAATATGTACTAGAAAAAAAGAAACCTGGAAAGGTAATTCTGCAATAAATGCTTACTTTGCAAAAAGGTAGGTATGCACATCAAATATTAATCATCAGCTAACTAAGGTAGTGGCAGAAATATTTATACACATTATATCTACACAATATGAGATAACATATACAATACATAGACATACAGTATACCATCTTTAATTCTGAATCTCTAATCTGGAAACTTCTGTAATCTGGACATTTCAGTATGTTAATTAGTTTTTATTTTGAATTAAAGATAGTAGATGGTGCCATAGTGCATATATAAATGAATTTCAGAAAATGGTTAAGAAAAATATAAAAAATACCTGATTTACTACTTATTTTTATTATTTTAAAACTGTAAGAACTTTATTAACTGCATGTGTAATTAATGTATGTGTTTTTTTAGATATTAAGTTGTAAAAACTCATGATTAATAGTAATTTCACTGTTATTATTTTTCAAAGCTAATAAAATGTCACACAAAAATAAAAAATTGATTTTTTTAAAAATAGTTATTTCTTTTAAGTATTTCACTTGCGATTTACTTTGATATTTGTAGTTATTATATACAGTGGTGGTCATATGTTTCCGGCCAGAAAATTTTTTTCAGTTAATTTGTAAATATACCCATATGAAGAGGAATCAAAGCGATACTTATACATTTTATTGACATATTACTTAGGAACTTACTTATAAAAGAACGTGTAAATATCAATAAATTTAATTTACAAAATTAAGTATAAAATAAAACGCATGTTCTCAAAAGTTCCCGGCCACTTTCACAAGTTCATAAAAAGTGGTATTGTAATAGAAAATTAGTGATCAGTGAATTAGTGATTAGTGAATTAGTACATTTACAAGTACTATTTTATTGTATTACTATTTTATTAGCTTTAGTAATAAGTACTGCGGCGCAGCAATGTGACATTCATACAATCAACGGTTAAAGATCGTCTATGGTACATTTTTTCCACATTTCTTGAAATTTTGCCGAAATTTCGACTGAGTTGGAATATGTATAGTTCCGCAGACTTTTGCCAACTTCTTTCCAAAAATTTTCTATTGGATTCATGTTGGGCATTTGCGCTGACCATTTCAAAAACGAAATTTTTTGTGTGAAAGCTATTGCTCATCGAGGCTTGCATACAATATTTATGTCGTTATCATGTTACGAAAAATAGTTGCGACCAAATTTTTTTCTCTAATAAGGTGAAAAATGATCCTGCAAGATATCCTTATACATTGCATCATTCATCTGGCTGTGGATTTCAAATAACGGACCGACTCTTTTTTAAGAAAATACCCTCCACACCATAATGTGTCCTCCAACATGCTTCATTGTAGAAATAACATAAGATGAATCATACCTTTTGTTGTTAGGTCATCATATGTAGTGTCTGCCATCACTACCAAAAAAATTTCAAGTTCGATTAATGGAAAAAATAGAACTTTTGTCCAGTTTTCACTTGACCAGACTTTGTGTTCCTTGGAAAATGAAAGTAGGGTATGTCGGTATTTTTTTAACCTCCAAAAATTTTTTAACACCAACTCTTTTATAAAGTTTTGTATCACGTCAGCATCATAACACGGTAGACAAACTTATTCCAGTAATATTTTCATTCCATAAATCGCAGTATATTGCAACGGAATTTTCATGTGGATTATCAATGGTTTTTCTCCTGATAATTCTGTCCACAGGAATAGTAATTTTCCGGGGTCTCCCGGACATCTGAAAGTCCTGAAAGCCAAGGTCATTTTTATAAAATTTTTAAATATTGTTTACAGTTGATTTTACCTATCGATAACTTAGCTGCAATATCTTGAAAAGATTGGAATTTTAACGACAAACTAATCACTCATTTATGAATAATAACTGAACTTTTCAAATTTGACTTAAAACTATGCTATATACATTGATTCATTCATAATCACAACATAAAAACACTTTATGGATAGTAAAAATCTAAAGAATGATAAGTGGCCAGAAACTTTTGAGAACATGCATTTTCTTTTATACTTAATTTTGTCAATTAAATTTATTGATATTTACACGTTCTTCTAAAAGTAAGTTCCTAACTAATATGTCAATAAAATGTATAAGTATCGCTTTGAGATTCCTCTTCATATGGGTATATTTATAATTAAGTGAAAAATTTTTGCTGGCCCGAAACATATGACCGCCACTGTATATTTATCTTTTTATAACATTAGCCTTATGTATCACAGTTTTTAATATGTAAATGTAATTATAAGGTGATTTTTGAAATTATAATTGTAATTTCTTCCTATAATTTTTTGTTTGGTTTAGATTTAAAAAAAAAAATTTTTTTTCATGACAAGTCTGTTTTTTTTTATGATTTGCATTATTTATTGAGTATTCATAAAAAAAAAATGTTTTTACAATTTGTGACATATGGTGACACTGCATAAAATATATGTAACTATTTTTAAAACATTCATTTCATAACATTTTGAATTGATTTTTCTCAATGTTTCCAGTTATCAGTGTCCATGCATTTTTGTATTGCCATATTAATAAGAGATATTAGTAATATCATTTACCTACATGAATTTCAGTTATGAAATTTCTGTAAGTCAGAATTTTCTATAACCTGGAATTGCTATGATCACAATGATTCTGGATTAAAGAAGTTGTATTGTATTGTATTCGTTCACAAAGTACATTTGCATTAAAAAAATAAGGACGTGTTTATTTAACCAATTCTTATAGTTACAATCAGGGATGTAAGTCGTAAAAATAACAGAGGGTATATTCACTAAGCAGAGGTTATACGCTCAACGTGGAGGGTATATCCTAAAGTGTGTATACTATAGCTTTCTTGAGAAACAGTGTATACAGTGTTCCTTTAAAAAATCCAGTAGGTATACAGCGTATGCCCCTCGTATATCCTCCATTACATCCCTGGTTACAATTAAGCATTTTGTTATGAAGAAATTTCATTAATATAAATCGACTTAAATTCTTGAGATTTGTATAATAAAATGCACTTAGAATGAAAAACACACATAAAATAGAAATATTGGAAAAATGTATTTAGTATGGAAGTATGGAATTAAGATTTTGAAATTATCACAAAAATGACATTAAAATAAATAAAATTTTCATTTAAACAATAATAAGAAAATACTTTAAATAGATAAACAAATATTGTCATACATTTTAAAATAATTTACTTTAAATGAAATGTTGCTTAAATGGCATCATTAGGCCTAACTCAACAACACAATAAAGGGCAATTAAGAATAAAAATATAACATATTTCATTAGAACAGTAAAAATTAAGAGAGAAATAAAGTAAATCAGGCATTTATTTTAAAACAAAGAAAGTTAATAAAAATAAAATATTAAAGGGTCTATATAATATGCAGATTATTCTGTGTACAAAATGAACGGAGTAAGAAGCAAGCGTAGGGTGTGGTAGGCATGAAGATAGAAATAGTAGTAGATTACTATTCTATCTCCATGGTGGTAGGTTATGATGTGAAGTGAAGGTTGGTTGGTAGATAGTGGGGGGGGGGGGGCTTTGGGACCTATGAGCAACTAGGCTGTCATCCAGAAAATGAACGTTAGTTATCCCATGGAACAAAGAATATAATCTTTGTTCCATGAATGCAACTCATAGAATTCGATTAAATCGAAATGCAATTTTCGATTAAAATGTGCTCTTTTTGTGCAGCTGACGCGCGCTACGCAAATAAAACTGATGGGCGATTTGATCACGTGATTGTGCGTTTGTGCTTATCTGTTATTGGTTGCACGTTGTTTGTTGTCAAAGTTGGTAGGTTGACTGATACAATTTAACAATTGGTGATTTAAATTTTTTAATAATTTTATTTTTATTTACTTAAAAATCATTTATCAGTTGCTTTATACTTTTCGTATTAAATAGAATGCTGTTGATAAACCAAGGTTGAGATATCCACACGGGGGACTAGCTAAGGGGGGGGGGGACAGGGGGAGCCTCCCCTCCCAAAACATTCACAAATGTTGTTACACTTTGCAAATTTAAAACTTCTATGTCAAATTTAATTAAAATTTTAATAAAAACTGCGATACATTTTCTAATTTTTATTAGAATTTGCAAAAGTTACAACTCTAATTCGCGTTTGTAACGAAATGCTCGCCCTCTCGCGGACGAAGTCTGAATCAAATATTGAACGTATGCTGTTGGATTTCCCCATAGAAGTTAATGCAAAAAGCGTGATTTTTATTAACTTGTAACTTTATAAAATGCGATTTTAAAGGTGCGTTTTCACGGGCCGCTCTAACTACCTAAAAAACCTTAGCTTACCCAAAACCTAACCTAAGAGCGTTTTCACTGGTTACAGATAAATCCTTATGCCAACCAATCAAAGGCAAGTCTTCACTGCGCAAGCGTCTACTTTAGGGCTTTAACAGTCTACAGACCGATCAGCCAGTGTTGCCAGATTAGGGATTTTGTCCCCATTTTGGGGAATTTTGAACCTCTAGGGGAATTTTTTGGGGACAAGTAAATCTTGGGGACACTTTTGGGGACAATGAAAAATTTTGGGGAAAAACTTGGGGAATTGTTGTCACAATTTAAATTTTTACTTTCAGACATTTGCCAATACTGGACCTGTCTCGAATTCGATTTGGTTTGGAAAACGAAAATAAAATACAGAAATATTAGATATAAAATATATTAGATATAAAATAAAATTAGATATATAATAAATTAGAAATATGGAATTATTAATTATTAGAAATAATTATATTAGAAAATTATAAAATTATTATATTAGAAAATTATTAGAAATTATTATATTAATTATTAGAAATATATATTATAATATGATATATATATATATTAATTAATTTATATTATAAATTAGATATAAAATATATTAGATATAAATTAGATTTGTGGTCATCCTCACCGTTTACATGTACTACAGATTCATCATGATCTGATTGGACAGTTAAAGAAATAGTTCCGTATTTTCCCCATCTGAATTTTCAGATAAGTGATTCAGATTTTCCTTTCATCGCGAACAGAAACACAAGAACAGAAATATATTTCATTTAATAGTACAGATTTATAAAACAAAAATAAAAACGATTTTATAATCTTTTTGTTGTTGTTTTTAGCTTTCAATATACATGCAAAATTCTATTGAGATTAAATGTTTATTTTTTTCATAAGTGGGGAATTTTTTCAAAAAAATGCTTGATTTGGGGAAAAAAATTGAGTTTAGATTTGTTCAAAAATTTTTATAATGAAAAATTGAAAATTGAGAACTTGCCTTTTTGAGTAAAAATTGCATTGGGGACTTTTTTTGAAAAAAGCCCTGTTTTGGGGAAAATTTCAGAAATTTTGGGGAAATTGACTTTCGACAATCTGGCAACACTGCGATCAGCTGATATAAAATTATAAA
>CAXHSM010001689.1:0-36000 GCA_964019185.1 Maratus speculifer
AGGCCGAATCGTCCCGAGTCGATAGACACCCAGAGCGCCACTCCACTCGGCCGTTGAGAAAAGTTTTTAGCGGTAGAGACAGACAGACAGACGTTTACTGCGGTTAATAGTATAGATGGAATGATTTATATCTACGGAAAGTAAAGTGGTGCATAAGACAAAAATTAATACTACTAGTGGTTTACTTGTAGGTCTAACACTATGTTTGCCGTACAATCAAAGGTATGAAATGATCGTAGGGTAAGCACAGTGATAAATCTACGAATAAACCATTAGTGGTATTGATTTTTGGCTTATGTCTTCACTTCCGGCAAACATGGATCATTACGTTCCCTATTACTACTCTTCCATAGAATAAAGTTTTTTTTTTTTTTTTTTCCTTGTGCTCGATACCTTAGGTTTTTGTGCTGTATCTTTTATTTCCAAATTAGTTCAAAGGTCAATAAATAAATACATTTTTTTGGGGGGGAGGAGGACAAATAATAAAGATTTCATTACTTTATATATTTCTTCGACAGTTCCCTGAGAGAACAGTACAGGGGAGTTCATTGACCATCATTCTTAATTCGTCATCAGAGTTAAGTTCATTGTTAACTAGTATGTTGTGGCCATCACAAAACTTTCTTCTATTTAAATCACGTCAATTAAATCAGATCTGAAGTTTGGTTAAATTCTGTGAATGAGTTCTTGAGATATAGCTATCGTGAAAATCATGAAAAACGTACCATAGCAGCGCCACCTGTTGTGAGGTTTATACCAAAATGTAATCAGCGTCTAATTATGTTATATATTCTAGGGTAAAAGAAACTAAAATTTGATGAAGTTCTCTGCATTAGTTCTTGAGATATAGCTATCGCAAAAATCGTGCAAAATGTAGCATAGCAGCGCCACCTATAGGGCAGTTCACACCAAAACCTTATCAGTGGCAATGTATCTCAAGGTATTGCGGAATTTGAAGTTTGGTGAAATTCTGTGCATTAGTTCTTGAGATATAGCTATCATGAAAATCATGAAAGACGTGACATAGCAGCGCCACCTGCAGGCCAATTTACACCAAAACTTAATCAGCGTCTATGTATATCAAGGTCTCACAGAATCTGAAGTTTGGTGAAATTCTGTGCATTAGTTCTTGAGATATAGCAATCATTAAAATCATGGAAAACGTAGTATAGCAGCGCCACCTGCAGGCCAATTTACACCAAAAACCAATAGGCACTAATTCATATCGAGGTCTAACTGAACATAAAATTTTATGAAATTTCGAGCATTAGTTCTTGAGATAGAGAGCCCACAAATTTTTTGTCACATACAGACAGACAGACTCACAGACAGACATTTTCTAAAAATAGTCAAAACGTGTTCAGGACCTTCTAAAACATATAAATCCGTCGAAAACCGGAAGTCGAAAATTTTCATGAATCCAATACTTTCTTCTTGTAAAGATAAAAGAAAGTAAAAATTACTTAAAAGTTACAGTAATAAAGAAAAAAGATCTAAACTTAGTGTAGAAGTTTGATGAATGATGTGCACTCCAGAACTATTTTTCTAATAAAATTTTCTTTAAGCAACAAGGAAAAACCGTAATTTAAATCAACTCTCTTTAAAGATATATTGGTCGCTCATGGAAGGAGTTCAAATGGGCTGATCTCTGAAGGAAGATAAAATTAATAGTATTAAGTCTATGGCAATAAAATTCGTTCCATGAAAAAAATGGACGTTCAGGGAAGTGGTCGCTTCATGGAGGTGATCGCACAGAGAGGTTTCATTGTACGTTATAGCTTTATTTCAGAAACAGAGGGTACGCGGAGCTAATTTTAGAAATTTGGGACTTATATAGAGCGTATACCTTCATGTATCCTCCTCGACACTCTGAGCAAGAAACAATAATCTTAAAAATAAAATCAATATATATATATATACTTTTTTATATATACGAGGTGGAACCCGTCGAAATTCGACGAAAGAAAATGTTTAAGAAGAAACTGCCTCATTGATTTATAATAAATCTACAAAATTAGTTACAATAAAAAATACATCTTATATTGGTCAATCTAACTCCCAAACATATGTTATTTTAAGCTAAAATTAACAAAGTACTAATTTTATAAAACTCAGTTGTCAAAATTTTAAAATTAAACTTTAATTTCATACACAATCAATAAATTATTACAAAGATCACTTAATATGATGAAATTATTAATTGAGGCTTTTATGATTGGTACAAATTAGGGATGGGACGAATAGTGATTTGGCCGAATAGACGAATACCAAATATTCGGCCAAATTTTAGGCCGAATACCGAATATTCGGCGGCCGAATACTAACTTTTTTTCCCAATAAAGAAAATAAATTTTGATTATATATAATTTAAAAAATAGGAGCTCATTAATAATTATTACTCTTAATTGTGCTTGTAAATGTATTTTTAAATTTGAAAAACTTATTTTAACACAAAAAAAATTATGAAATTGCATTATATTCTTTAATCCTAATGTACATCAAATTGATTTTTAGTAAGTCAGGATGGTGAAATATTTCATTAAAATATGAACAATGTACTTCACTATTACTGTAAATGATACTTTTACCTTTTCTACCATCCAAAATTAATAACATTCTTAATCTCTCTCTCTTAGAACTCACAAGGAGATATTTTCTGAAATAACCTTTAATGAAGTAAATTTGATCATTTAGAGTTTGTGTCCCTTATAAGCAAATTTGTAAGAATGAAACTAATCTGAAATCAGTTGCCAAGCTTCAAATTACAAATTACGTTAAAACAAAAGGTTATGCTTAAAGTAGAATGCATATGTTAACAAAATCTTTGACATTTGAATCGCCGCATACAGTATTCAACATCAATATTCCACTTATTCAACAAGCATTAAAAGAATAAACAGAAATTGATAACAACTTGAATGAAGGAAGATGTAAATTAAAAATATATATATAATAATGTTACATATTTAAATCAGTAACTATGCAAATAATTATTTAAAAGTGGAAACTATAGAATTAAAAAAATATTTTGTCCAGTATTAGAATTTATGTTTAAATATTTTTAAAACCATTTTCATAAAGCAAGTATAGTGATATTTAATTTTGAAAATGAATCTTCGTTAATACACCTAGTGAATGAATTTTTTCATTTCTTATTTTATAGAAATAAGTTATGAATTTCATAAGAGCCTTTTTTTTATATTTGATGGAATTTGCAGACATTAATAAATATTGGAGTATATTAGAATAAGGCAGTGTTTTTTTTATGTAAGTGTTTTTATATCTTGAATTGTAATATATCATTCTCTAATGAAGACATTTCCCGTACAATTGAATCTCCAACTTGGGCAGCATTTTCTAAAATATCACTAATTTTTATAGGAAATACAGAAAGGCTGTATATTTTTTAGTATTTGAATAACTGTATACTTTGTAACTAAGAATGGAAATGACTTCATGAATGAAGTAGCCAATTTGGATTAAAGGAAAAAAAAGTGCAATAAATAAAATTCTTTAAATCCTAAATTTATTTGGCATGATATCTTTCACTATTCGACAAGATTTTAGGAATATTCGGCGAGATATCTCTAAATATTCGGCTACAGGTATTCGGTCAACAAGCCTTCAATATTCGGCCAACCGAATATTCGGCAAAAAGGCCGAATATTCGTCCCATCCCTAGTACAAATGCGAATTAATTAAAATATTCCAAATTAATACGATCACAGACGATATATTTGACACAGTATACGAATTTTAATTTCTATTTTTTTTTTTTTTTTTTTTTTTTTTTCAATTTTAAGCGAAAATGGAGTGATTATGTTGCCACAATAACAAAATTGGCAATAAAAACTATATAAAAATTAATAACTCAAAAATAAATTGAGATACAGCTTTCAGACAAATTGCATTTAAAAGTATATTTTTTTCTCTAGACGACCGACGGTGTAAAAATTTAAATGTACGATGTTTAGAAGTACAAAATTTACAGTACCAAAAATTTCAAAACCGAAATTACATGGGAAAGTGTTGCCATTCGCAAAATGACGTATGCGTTACGCACAGATACGTTTGGCCTTTATAATATAGATAAGATATATATAATTTTTCGGGGATTCCTTGAGGAAATTTACGTTTTATCGCTATCCTTCGACAGAATTAAAGTTTTTCCGCAATCATTTAATGCCTTAAGTTTAATATTTGGACAAACAATAAAAAAGAACCTATATTTTATTACAAAAATCGAATAATTATAAGATTTTAAAATAAATATGCAATTCCTTTTTTTTTCCAAAGCGAAAAAAAAATGTTATATAACAAATTCACATTCGAAGAAAAGCCATCATGCGATAATTCTGGGTCTCAATATTTGTTTTATACGATACAAATTAATGCAAACAAGAGCTTTACTTTTCACATTCTTACAAAGTTTCACAAAGAATATTTGAAATGATATACATAAACTTTGATTGTCAATAATTTTCTTTTGTGTGATATATTTCGAAAGATGCAATACAAAGTCCAACATCACAATCAGCGCCAAAAAACAAATCCAAATGCTAATATTGAAAGTCTTCACATAGAAATGTCAATTAATTTAAAAAGAATACTGCCCAGTTAAACTGATGGCATTGAGCTCACAGGCTACAAATACTAATTGTACATTAAAGCCTTATATTTTCAAGGGTTAATTCCGTTCGAAAAAAAATTAAGAAGGGGAAACACCTCTCCCCTTTCCTCTTTTTTTATACTTAATCATTGAACCTCCTATACTATCAAAGACATGCTTTATCATGTAAAAAATCTATATCCAAAATTCAGAGCAAATGAGATAATTCTTAATAAAAACCCATTTAGCATTTATATAATTTAAAAGGAGTCATCCCCCTCTTCTATACTTAACGATTAAACTTCCGTTAACGATTAAACTTCCTAAATTCTATCAAATTCAGAGATTTGAACGAAATCTGAAAATTCTGCTTGAAAAACCCATTTATATCAATTAAGGGGGGGGGTGCATTAGAACCCCTGTTCCCCCTATTTATACTTATTCAATGAACACCTAATAACAGTCACGGAATCGCCTCATCAGAATGATCCTCATCTAAATTTTGAACGAAAACTTAATTCTGCATAAAAATCCCATTTATATCAACTAAGGGGAGGGGCATGAGCCCCCCGTTCCCCCTCTTATACATATCGAATGAACTCCAAAAACTAATCAGGGGAGCGCCTTGTCAAGATATACCTACATACAAAATTTCAAGTGGATCGGATATTTTTATCACGAGTTATCGCGTTACGCACGAACGAAGATACATACAGAACGGACGGGCACATAAGCTCTCAGGCTATGATAGCCTGTGAGCTAAAAAAATATATATCCAGCAATTAAATTTCCAGCCGCAAAATAATACCGAGAAAATAAAATGACGAACGATACCTTCGCTCGTGATATCGACGGGAGCGAGAATTAAGGGGTTAAGGGTGTATTCGAAAAAATACTTTTATACCTTCAACAGCTCGAAATTTTCTGACACAATTTCAGACGCATTTTTAAAAGTAGAAACATGAAACTTGCTGAGGGGATTTTTGAAGAGAAGTATAAGGTGCCGTGTGATGTCATTTTGCGCGCTCAATTCATTAGAATTTGATTTATAAGCAATTACCTTCTCAGTATGACCCTTTTTTTCGTTCGGATCAAAAGGTCAACTTTGACTGCATTTTTTGTAACATTTTCTGCAATTATCAAAAAAGACACGGCACTTAAGTTTCTAAATAAGAGAATCTGCGAGTTTGATTCATTTGAGAGCAAAAGTGAATTAAAAAATAAATTGGAAAATAAGCAGTTTGATTGAAATACACCCTTAATAGAATTCGCACTTTTTCGGAATGCTTTGATGAAATTCGCGATTTTTCCGCGTTCCTTTGAGCTTCGCGGGTTTTTTTTTTTTTTTTTTTTTTTTTTTTTTCGTGATCTTTGACGAAATTCACATTTTTTTAAATGATTCTTTGGCAGAATTTGCGTTTTACAGCAAACTTTTGGCGAACTTCGGATTCTCTACCGTGATTTTTTTGAGAAGATGCACGTTTTTTCTCAACAGTCAGACGAAATTCTTATTTTTTGCGATCTTATGATGTCGAAATTAGTCATTTTTAATGTCCAATTTTTAGCGATATTTTTTTTATAATTTTCGGAACAAATCCCCTCTGCACGAATTCAAAACTGTCATTAAAAGATAGACTTTATAATTATAATAACTGTTCACATATACTTTTATTTAAAAAATATTTTCTGATTTTTTTTTCCCCTTGCAATTGAGTTAAAGTTGTACAACATGTCATGCTTAGAGTCGCAAAGTCACTTATCGTAAGATATGTACATTTTACCATTTATTTATCGTCCTTTTAAAACAATTTATTACAAATTAAATGTTTAAAATTCTGAACATTTAGAATTTTTCTCTTCCCCTTTTGTCCCTACTTTGAGAAAATACATGTTTTATTATTATTATTGTGTGTGTGTCTAAATCACCAGCTTTTCTGTCACTGCTTTCGTTAGGGTATATGAAAATAGTATTTACTATTATTCTTACTTACCCATCATACGTAGTATAGGGTAAGTCTTGCAATCGTTTTGAAAATCGAAAATTTTTTTTTGGCGGATTTACACGTTTCGGACACTGGAGAGTCCGAAAAACATATTTTTAGAAAAAAAATTGCCGTCCGTCCGTCTGTCTGTAAACGCTCTATCTCCCGAACAAATTGAGATAGAGACTTGAAATTTTGTATATACTTAGTATGTAAGAATGGGACGAAGCCTATTTAATATCAGCAACCTCGATTATCCGGAACTATTTTTTTCGGACTCTCGAAAAATTCGTTCTGATGAAAGGTATATAAAAATTTTCGAATTTTTTTTGTTCTGAGGAATGGACGTAAAAGGCAATAAAATAACACACATTTTGCATATAGAATGAAGTCGATCGGATTATTAGTTGCCGAGATATTTGTAATCTTGTTTTCCACATTCTTCGATTTTTCATGACCCTGTATTTCATTCAAATTTCAATTCAGAGGTATATTTTAATTGGAAATGAGACGCTTAATCCGACGCAATTAATTGTTAGTTAATAGAATTATTATTTTTGGAGTTATAAGGATATTTCTTTTACGCAGTTCGGTACTACTTGAGTAGTTTGGCGTTTTATGCAATTCGTCGAAATGGGTACATCAGCAGTTCTTTAATAAAGCATTACTATGTACATTAAAACTATTTAAATTTTGTTTATGAATTGCAATGCATTGTATAAATGGTTTTCACATGTTTTATTTTCATATGCATATCCATGATGGGTAAGTATTACGGTGGCCCCCAACGACTAGTTTTTTTTTTTTCTTCTGGCACATACTACTTGCATTTATAAACTACTGCATTTCAGCTAAAAGTTAGCAGCTATTGTCCTACTGCTCACTTCTTTTGAGTGCTTAACTCCTTGAGGGGCAGAGTTTAATCAAGATTTACAGTAGAAAATTTCAAGAGAATTGTGTCAGTTATGGCTGCAGTGAAGACAAATTAATATCTTTTATAATTTTTCGTCTTCAGTGTGAGGTGTAATATGTGCAAATGGAAAGTAGAAAACCCTAATTTTAGGGATAAAGATAGAAATTCTAAAGGAAGTAGAGAATAAAAATGTAGAGCAAAATTCACAACTGACTATATATATTAAAAAAAAAAAAAAAATTGTCAACTTATTTGAAAAATAAGAAATAAATTTTAGATTTATAGGGGGGGGGGGGGGGAATCGAAATTTTTTAGAAAAAGAAACCTACGGAAAAAAGTGCAAAAAGATATTGAATAAGCCGCACTGCTATGGTTCCAGGATGGTAGAATATGAAACCTGCCAATAAATGGATTCTAATGTAAATGAAAGCTGATGAATTGGTGGATGATTCTCTCCAAATAGGCCAAAATAAGAGTTATGAGGGAGTGGTGAATTTTAACAAAATGCCCATTTACTTTTTTGCCATTATCTGAATTGAGATTAGGCTTAGAGGGCCTTAACTATATCCAAATTCTTATAAATCAGTAATAATTAAAATTGTTTAATATTTATTTGCTTTCAGTAGAGGCTGATGAAGGAGTGATGAGGTACTAAGCCTTCCTCATCACTCCCTTATCAGACTCTTCTGGATTCAGGTAAATATTTAAAAATAATAATTATTACTGATTTGTAAGTATTTAGGTATAGTTAAGGCCCACAAAGCCTAATCTCAATTCAAGTAATGGCAAAAAAGTAAATGGGCATTTTGTTAAAATTCACCACTCCCTCATGACTCTTATTTTGGCCTATTTGGAGAGAATCACCCTGGTAAGTCCAATGGGTATTGAGGATTATAAATGCAGTGAAATCTTTCTCGATTTAAGTCAAGAGATCATTATTATTCATCACATTATTTCTTATTAAATGATATGTGACAATAGTTCTGATGTAAAGAAAGACATATACACTAATTTTAGAAGGAAACTGCAAGGGTGTTTATCAACTTACCTGCCATTATTTTATTTTTTTATTATTATTATTGCAGATGAAACTGCGTGTTTTTATGAACTTTTGCCAAACAAGACATTCTATTTTAGAGGGAAACTATTTTAGAAGGAAAGGAGGAAAAAGGGGTAAAAAGAAGAATGAATTGAAATGTTTACTTCAAATCGAAAAACTGGCTGAAAAATGTAGGCATAATAAGCAAAAGCAAACATTCATTTTAACAATTTTTCCCAAAAGTGTAAGTCATATTTTTAAATTAAAGTTTATCTTTTACTGTGTATCTCCGACTTCATTTTATGATTAAAAGTAAGTCTTTATTGCTTTTTAATACGTTTGATTGGTAGTACTTGTTTATCCAGTTCATTAAAAACCACCGCCAAAATATAAGATTAAATGCCAATAATGGATGATCATGAATGTCACATTCAATGACATTAAATATGATACTTGTGTTTATAACACCATTAAGCGATGTTTATTTCAACTTTTTATTTGTATTTTTATTAATAGTCTACTAATTATTTGTTCCTTCATTATTTAAAATGAAAATTATGTCAATATGTATAATTTGGCGATTTGTATAATTAGGTGAAATTGGTCGATGGGATAACCAAGTAGTAGGGGAGAGGGGGGCACATTTCAACGGCTGGAATTTCTGACTTCTAATACTGCACAATGATTGGCCAATATGCAAGTGAGTAAGCTTTTAGCATGCATAACTGTTCACATTTAGTTTTCAGTGATTTCTTTTTACAACTGTGGTGTAGTTCTGTGAAACAAGTTTTAACACCTCAAAAGTAAAAAGCCAATCAATCAACCAATTTTATCAACATATAATCTTTTAATAATTATGTAAGATAGGGGTGCACAACCTTTTCAAGGGAAAGGCCACTTACAAATATGCCTAGGTGGTCGAGGGCCACATCAATAGCACGTAGAGAATTCGAATTAGAGGAGGTGATCTATGGTTTATAATCGTATAAAAAATATGGTTTCAGGGGAGAGTAGGGTTACTCCTTTAAATTCGCTTACCAGTCAAAATATCCTATTCAGTTAATAAGGATAAATCAGTAGTTTTTAAGTTTGTATACATATAACAGATATAGCAATGATTATTTTCAAGATGCAATAATATTACTTGATTTTATTCAGGAGAGTAAATTTTGTTTTACTAAAACTGCTAAAAAATAAGCATAACTGGTTGGTCTTGGTGCCGAAAAAAATGCGAACTTTATGAACGAAAGAGGGAGTAAGGATCTGATCAACAAGATTTTTCCGAGCCTAATCAACAAAATTATCAATTTTCTGTGCACGTTAATGAAATTTGTAATTCCTCCAAGCCTGATTGACCAAATTTGCACCTTTTTCTTTGTATGATCGACGAAATTCGCGATTTTCCTACACGTGATCGACAAAATTCGTGATTTTTATGAAACCGATCAAGAAAATTCACAATCTTTCCGCGACTTATCAACAAAATTCGCCATTTTTACCAAGCCGATCAACAAAATTCGCGATATTTTACAAAGCCCATCGCTGAAATTCGCGATTTATAAGAAGGAGATCGTTAAATTTTGCGATTCTTACAAAGCCGATCGATGAAATTTGCGTTTTTACAGCACCTGATTGACAGAATTCGTGACCTTTACGAAGGCGATCGACTAAATTGCGGATTTTTACAAAACTGACCGACAAAATTGATTTTTCTTCGCATGATCGACGAAGTTGGCGATTTTTCGCACTTGATTGACGAAGTTCACGATATTTCCTCGCATAAACAATAAAATTCACATTTTTCCGTGTCTGATCAACAAAATTCGTGGTTTTCCAGCACCTGATTGACGGAATTCGCGGTTTTTACAAAGGCAATCGACAAGAATTGCGATTTTTCTAAACATGATCGACAAATTTTGCAACTTTTCTGTCCCGATCGACGAAATTCGCAATTTTATTAGAGCCTGATCGACGTAATTATCAATTTTTCATGCTATTTAATTTGCAGTTTTTTTGAGCATCATCAACTGACGATTTTCCTCTTGCCCAATCAACGAAATGTGACTGTTGATCACGAAATGTGACTGTTGTCAACGAAATGAACACGTTTTGCACTCAATGCAAAAAAATGTTTTTGAGTCCGATCGACGAAATTCGCGATTTTTTCGTCCTGGTCGACAAAACTCGCTATTTTTCCGAGCATGATCGGGAAATTTTGCTAGTTTTTTTCGAGCCTTATGGGCAAAATTCGCAATTTTTCTATATCCTGATGGGCGAAACTTGCGATTTTACCGAACCTCATCGACAAAATTAGCTTTTTTCCGTACTTGATCAATTAAATTCGCGATTTTTTTCGTGTCGATCAACGAAATTCGCGAATGTTAAGTGACGAAATTTTAAATTATCCCGCGGTAAATTTTTCGAAATTTATGATTTTTTTCCTGCGACATATGCACAAAAATTACAATTTTTTTCAGTTGTAAATTGACGAACTCGCGGGCCACTTTTGGCCTGTGGGCCACAGGTTGTGCATCCCTAAAGTAAGATATTTATTCACCTACTAGCTTATTTAATTCTGTTTCTAAATACACTATCAATAAGTCACAAATCTTTTTCTGATATTTTTGATACTACTTTAACCAAAATGTCTGCACGAGGGGCAGATTTCAACAGAGCTGAGGGGGTACATTTCAAGTGATGAAATGTGCTCCTTATCATTTTTTAACTAAGCAATTATGAAAACTAGCTTGTAACCTTTTAGATCAACATCTAGGTCAGATTTAGAAGTTTCAGGATAATTTTACAGTTTATGGCTACTGAAGCATGATAGGCCTATGCCAAGAATTGTCTATTGTAAGCCTATTAATCAGGTTTTTTTTTTTTTTTTTTTAAATATACTAAATTCTTCAAAAATTAAATATATATATATGAATTTATTCAAAGAAACAGGTTTGTAATTCTTTTGACTTGACAGACCAATTGCTTTTTAATGTGTCAATCGAGTTGTAACTAATTTTGGAATTTTAGCCGTGAACTCGATGAGGTAATTGTCTATGCTGTCACAACCCAGTCTATAGCATGGAACGAATGATATTAAAATAAAACCTCTCAATGAAATTTAAGCGAAGAAGCAGCTCAAGTTGCATTTGCAATGACATTTTCCACACATTTCAGTTTCATTAAAAACAAAATAATGTACAAAAGACCTAAAAAAATTTCACTATATTAATACATCTGCTATATTACTTTGTGAATAAAGTTTATTTTGTTAAAATGTCTGATATTTATAAGATTTCTTCAAATGTTGAAATGTACTCCACCTCCCGTTGATAACTGCCCCCTGGAGGGGCACATTTCAACTAAGTGCATGCTTCACTAAAAATGTAAAATTTGGTTCTTTGTGTTTGGCTAGAAATCATGGAAAAAATTGAGAGGATATCTCAAATAAGTAGAGATATAATGAAGATAATAAGTAGAGATGGGAATGCTCGGAAAAAAAACGGTTTTTTTCGGTTTTTTTTCCAAAGGCTTATTTTTCAATTTTTCCGAACTGGAAAAATTGAAATTTCATTTATGAAATAATATAGTGAAAATTTTGCAATAGCTACATTCTCATACTTTTTTTAAATTTATTTTTATGTTGAGTGTCCCACATGAAAACTTTAATGTGGGTAATCTGATCTCTGAGCAGAAATCTGTTTGAGAAGACTTGAAAGGATCCTTCACATTTTTTTCTTGTTTGAAACACAAGACCCTTTGCAAAATTTCTCTTGAAAATAGATATTTCAGAAAAAAATTTAATCTACAAATTGAATCTTTCGTAAATGCAGTGATTGAAGAAAAAAAAATCTCATGCCATATAGCAGCTGAATCTTATCAAGTTGTATATATGCATAAATAACCTTATTAAAAATGTCTAAATGGTACTCTAAAAATAATAATTTCTTATTCACAAATTCTGAATATATTTTGTATAAGTATATATACATGAAATTCACAATTTCACAAAAACAGGATTGCATGAAAAAAATCTAGATATATAATTAAATGCAACTTCTCTTTTTAAAAATTAATTCATGTGCAAAATTATTTCAGTAATATGCCGATTAATAGAAATGGTAAAATTAAAAATTTAACATAAAATTTTAAGCAAGCATTTATTACTTTTTTCTGTCTTTTCAAGAAGTAAGTATTGAATTCGTGAAAATTTTGACTTCCAGTTTTTGGTGTATTTAAACGTTTTAGAAGGTCTTGAACATGATTTGATAGTTTTTGGAAAATATCTGTCACTCAGCGAGTCTGTATGGCACAAAAATTTTATGGGCACTCGATCTCAAGAACTGATGCATATAATTTCACAAAACTTTAGATTCATTTACACCTTGATATAAACTCGAGATGTTTAGTTATTAGTGTATATCGCTCAACAGATGGCGCTGCTATGATGCATTATTCATCTTTTCCACAATAGTTCTATCTCAAGAATTAATATATGTTTTTCATAAAACTTCAGATTAAATTAATCTTTGATATAACTTTGTGCACATTACTTTTTGGTGTAAATCACTCAACAGATGATGCTTGCTATGATGCATTATTCATGATTATCGCAATAGCTCTATCTCAAGGACTAAAGGACGATTTTTTATCAAACTACAGATTCTGACAGTTCCTGATATATAATAATTTTGTTTAGTTTTTGGTGTAAATTTCCCTATAGGTGGCACTATTATGCTGCATTTTTCAAGATTTTGTTATAGCTGATTAACTGAACTTTTTTTCAAGGTATTTAATCTAAAATTGACCTCCATTTTACCTCCATAATGTACAGTAATGTTGCAAAAACATGAGCAGTTTGCATTAGAAAAGTACAACAGTGATGGAAAAAAAAAAACATATTTTATTACAAGTAACTATGTTCCAAATTATACATTCCCTCTTGATTAAACTTTGAATTTTTGTAGTTTTTTAAAGCACACTAGAAGTTTATCTCTGCATGTAACTGCTTTGGTTAATTCTTCAAATAGCGATCATTTTCTATTTGTAGTGTTCTGTTTTCATAACTTTTGAGTTTCATTCATAGAAATATGAAATTACCATATGGAAACATTATTGAATATGGCTTCTTACTCAAGAATAGAATACCAGATTTCAGGATAAAAAAATAAGAAAAATACGTTTAATTAAACTTAAAAAAAAAAAAAAAAAAAAAAAAAAAAAAAAATCTGGTTTTAGTGAGTAAAAATCTAACGGTCAATAAATCCTATGCTATTTTTTAGTTGCAGACCTGAGTAAGCCAAACTAAAACTTAGTTTTGTTTGAATTAGGTTATAAAACTAAATCAAAACTTTCAGTTGAGATTGGAAAGCTATACCAAAACTAAACATATTTTTTAAAGGAAATAAAATTATAATTGTAAAAAAAAGTGTAATAATGTAAAAATGTACATTTTTTTAAAGAAACAATGGAATTTCTTGAATACTGATATTGATAATAATGACAAAACTGCAACAATTTCTTTAAATTAGTATTATTTACTTAAAAACTATACTTATGTTAATAGAATGCATAATTTATTTCATTCCAAACTGCAGACATATTGGCTCAGATTAATTAGTAGTTAAACATGTAACTGAAAAATCATTTCAACAGAGATATGATGTAACAAACAATAGAGTTTTAAAAATTCTTAGGCTATGGAAAAAAAAAAAAAAAAAAACTAAACTTTTAAAAGCAGGCTTTGCTACTTTCTTTTTATTTTGCAATATAAAATGAAAATAATTTTCATTTAATACAAATAAATGGGAAAAAAATGTTTATTATTGAATATTCTCTAAGAAAATATAATTTATTTGGGAGAAACAGTCATGAAAAATCAATTTTTCCGTTTTTTTCCGAAAAAAACCAGTAAAAAAACAGTTTTTTCCGCCACTTATATTTTTCCGGAAAATTTACATCTCTAATAATAAGTAACACCAAGAACTTTAGTTTTTAAATCAGTATTACTTCACAAATAATTCTTTTGCAAAAAGTGTTGAAAGATGCCACCCTCTCCCCTACCGTTTAATTTTAAATAGCATTTAATGTAATATATTTTCTGGGGTTATACATACAAGAAAATCTTTTCTTTTAGAATTTGCAGTAATAAAATTTTTAAGTTTTTTTGCCTATTAACATCAGATAATTCAAACTTAACCTTTGAGCTTGAATAAATGAGCATCTACTGTATATATAGTTGAAAATTTATTTTATTAGAAAGAACTTATTATTACTATTATTTAATAACAATAGTAACAATTTTAATTGATATATAGTAACAATTATGCATGGAAATCGCCATGAAAGTAAATTTAAAATTGAATGGTGCTTTATAAAAACTATTATGTTAATTTAAGCAAGAAAAGTTGCTATGAAACTTATGCAGTTAAAAAATTACTCTAAGAGTGAAAAATAAGTGTAGTGTATATAAATTTTAATAAATAATGTTTTATCTGAGAAACCAATTTTTCAAATGGGTTATTCTCTGCAATACTGCAAATTTGGCCAAACAGTCTGACTTGAATGTTACATACGTAAATTTTCATAAAAATTGGATAAATTGCAAGTAATTGGTCAATTGTTGAAGATTTTAGTAGCAGCAGAAATCGTTATAAATTTTAAACAAAAGTACATATTCCCCATTCACTTTATCATTACCTCATAACAATAAAAGTGAGGGAATGACGAGTTCAGGGAATGATGAAATAAGACGTTTTCACTAATTGTCATGAAAAATGCAAAATTATGGAAAAAACCAAACTGATTCCTTAAAGAAGAACACTTAATATATAATATATGATAAAATTAAAAATTTTAAAAATTACCAAAAATTTAGCATTTTGTGTGAGGGAATGACTGCTAATAAAAATACTCCCCGATTTTCTGATTGAAAAAAATTACTAGAAAATTAACAAAAACTTACACCACCAATTTATGTTGCTGGACTGACAAGTAGTCAAATTAGCTTCCTCTCTGTGAAGGATGCTAGACTGCTGCTCTTCTTTAGTGATAGGATATTTGAGATAATAGCAATGAGTGAGGGAATGATGGACTAACATGGGGAAACTACTAGGGATGGGACGAATATTCAGCCACTATTCGGTATTCGGCCTATTCGGCCCGTTGGCCGAATATTGAAGGCTTGTTGACCGAATACCTGTAGCCGAATATTTAGAGATATCTTGCCGAATATTACTAAAATCTCGCCGAATAGTGAAAGATATCTTGCCAAATAAATTTCGGATTTAAAGAATTTCATTCTTGCAATTCTTTTTTCCTCTAATCCAAATTGGCTATTTCATTTATGAAGTCATTCTCACTCTTACTTATAAAATATAGAGTTATTCAGATACTAAAAAATATACAGCCTTTCTGTATTTCCTATAAAAGTTAGTGATATTCTAGAAAATGCTGCCCAAGTTGGAGATTTAATTGTACGGAAAATGTCATCATTAGAGAATGATATATTACAATTCAAAATATAAAAATACTGCCTTATTCTATAACACTCGAATATTTATTAATGCCTGCAAATTCCATGCACATATAAAAAAGGCTCTTATGAAATTCATAACTTATTTTCTATAAAGTAAGAAATGAAAAAAATTATTCACTAGGTGTGTTCATGAAGATTCATTTTCAAAATTAAATATATCACCATTCCAAATACAACAGTACATCTCAAAGCAGAACTGGTGTCAAACTCGATACACATTAGATGACACAACTCGCTTTATGAAGATGGTTTTGTAACTATTTTAATATAAATTCTAAATACTCAACAAAATAATTTTTTCATTCTATAGTTTTCACTTTTAAATAATTATTTGCATAATTACTGACTTAAATATGTAACATTATTATGTGTATATTTTTAATTTAATCTTCCTTCCTTCATGTTATCAATTTCTGTTTATCCTTTTAATGCCTGTTGAATAAGTGGAATATTGAAGTTGAATATTGTATGTGCCGATTCAAATGTCAAAGATTTTGCTAACATATGCATTCTACTTTAAGCATAACCTTTTGCTTTAATGTAATTTGTAATTTAAAGCTTGGTATCTGATTTCAGAACAGTCTCATTCTTACAAATTTGCTTATCACTAGGGACACAAACTCTAAATGATCAAATTTACTTCATTAAAGGTTATTTCAGAAAATATGTCCTTGTGAGTTCTGAGAGAGAGAGAGAGAGAGAGATTAAGAATATTATTGATTTTGGATACAAGAAGTATCAATTGATAGTAAAAGTAAAGTGAAGTACATTCTTCATATTTTAATGGAAATATGTTCCCATCTTGACTTACTGAAAATCAATTTGCATTATATCCTTTATTCTAATGTACATCAATTTCATAATTTTTTTGTGTTAAAATAAGTTTTTCAAATTTAAAAATATATTTAAAAGCACATTTAAGAGTAATAATTATTAATGAGCTCCTATTTTTTAAATTATATGTAATCAAAATTTATTTTCTTTATTGAAAAAAAAAAATTTACTATTCGGCCGGCCGAATATTCGGTATTCGGCCTAAAATTTGGCCGAATATTCGGTATTCGGCCAAATCACTATTCGTCCCATCCCTAGAAACTACATATAATTGAGTAGACTATCTAATAATAGTTAAAAAAAATATTTTTGTTATTTTTTGTAAAGTACCAAATAGGAACTTTTTTAATTATTTTTATTTCTGGATAGAAAAAAATCAGGCAGTAAAGTATGGTAGTATGGGTTGGGGAAAGGTGAGGGAATGATATTTGCATGATATACCTTATATTTTTAAATATTAAATTTGTTTATTTTTAAATTTTACTTCCTGCCCCTAATACACAAACATTAGATCTTCTAATAAAAGTAAAAATAAAAGGAAATTTAGAGCATTTATATGGCTGGGAAACACTTTTTGCACTATTGCAGAGAATAACCCAAATAATAATAATGAAATAAAAAGATCTTTTCATAGTTTGAAATTTCTAGAATAATTACACCTCTATTTCTGTTTTTTTTTTTTTTTTTTACTATTTGGAAAATGGTTGTTGTTTTCGGTTGAGAAGAGTGATATTTATATCCAAGGCATATCTAAATCCTTGTGATACTTGCATTTTATTTTTTTATTTATTTATTTTTTTTGGTAGGACAGGACTATTATATAGAAAAACTGAGAAATTAAGTTAGTAGCCAGTGGCTGATAGAATTAGTTTTATTAATAGCCACTAAAATGTTTTTAAGTTTACAGAATGGTGCTACAAATAAAAAAGGATAATAGTGAATAAAATAATTGTATTTTATTTATTTATTGTGTGTATGATTTAATGAAAGAATGATTAATTGTACACTGTATCAATTTATGATAAACAATTAAATAATATACCAACATTGATTACATTGTGTTCATATATGCATGAAGCATAAGTAGATAAACTGAAAATTTATTCAAAATTTTAAACTCATTAAAAAAAATATTGCTATTATTAAATAATTAATGATTTTTTTTTTTTTTTTTTTTTTTTTTAGTTTAGATTTTTTTTATGTTAACAATAATTTAAAAATAAATGAAAATTTTGCATTTTCTCAATTTCTTGCAAAACTAACATCAAAATGACATTTGTAACTGTAAAAAAAAAAAAAAAAAATATTGTAATACTCTAAAATAATAGAACTTAATGGAAAAAAATGGAAGAACTGAATATTTAATATTTTCACAATTGTAACAGGGTTATTTCAATAAATTATCATTTATTTAGTTTGAGAGACATGCTATAGAAATTATGCAAGTACAGTTAAAATTTTCTTTTACTAGGCAGAACTTATTATTATTATTTATTTATTTTAATATTAATTTTGACAATGGTTTAGAATAGAAAATTCAGTTCATAATAAATCAATGTTAATTTAAGGAGGAAAAGTTTACTGTGAAACTTATGAGGTTAAAAAGTTACTTTTTTAAGCGTGAAAAATAATTGCACTTACTAATATGTACAGATTTTAATAAATATTTTTTATCCAAAAAATCCTTATTTTTTTTTCAAATAAAAATAGTAAAAAAAAAAAAAAAAAAAGATATATATAAAATTAAGATATATATAAAATAAGATTTAAAATATAGTTTAAAATTTTACATCTCTACTTCTATCTATTTATTTATTTTATCTTTAAATTTACAGAATGGTGCTAAAATGGATAATAGTAAATGAAATAAATAATATTTTTCTTTTTTGTTTGTTTGTTTCTTTTTTATTATTATATTTTGCATGTGTCATTTAATGAAGGAATATTTAATTGTATATTGTATGAATTTATGATAAACAATTAAATCTGTACAAATGTACACAACTGATTACATTGCGCTCAAATATGCATGAAGCATAAGCAGATAAACTGAAAATTTATTTAAGAAAATACTTCTATTGGTAATATTATAGAATTAGAAAATAAAAAATTTAAATTTTTTATTTTTTTATTTTACAGCAATAGTCTTACAAAAAGTAAGAGTTATATTTTGTTAGTGTGTATATAATATGGAAGGATTATAAAAATAAATATTACGCATAGTTAAAATAGATATATTAAAATAATGAGTTATTGCGACTTAAAAAGAGAAAAATCCTGTTTTCTAAAAATCCAAAAAACTACTTTCTGTAAAAAAAGAAAAAAAAAAAAAAGCATAAGCAGCTTTAATAGCATTTATTACAAGTCATAATAATGTCAACAAACATGATAGTAAAACCTGCATCTCTATTTTTTAACTACTTAATTAATATAGCATCAAAATAATTAAAAATTAATGTATTTTTTCGAATCTATAAAATATGTACAGAGAAAAATTCAATTCTAATTAATTTAACTCACCATAATAAAAGTCAAAACTCTTCTAAAACTTTCCAAATTAAAATCACCGCAAACTTATCATCAACAGACATTTAAATCCCAGGGATGCGTTTGAAAATCCAATCCCATCTTTGTTGTTGTAAAACGCTCTAACTAATGCACGCTGAATAAACAGGTCAGCAAATGAGATTCATCGATCGGTTAATTAACCAATCAGATCTCAAAGGTAACAGGCCTTATAGTCAGGCTATAACAACTGATTCATTCGAAATCTCGAAATTCATTCATTCTGGTTGAATCATTCCTTTTTGATAATGATTATTACGATAAAGTATATTTCTTTATTTTCCTTAATCAATGTTATAACTTCTCTTTTGAATTTTTAAAACTCACTAAAGTTTTATACCTATGTTTTTTTATACGTTTTACTTTTTTTCATTTTTTTTTTTTTTTTCACTGACGCAGGACGCAACTGCAAACTGTAATTTGTAGGTCAGTGTTTTGTAAACAAAACCCGGCTAAATGGGATTATTTTGAATTGGGATACGGATTTCATTGTGTTGTTAAAAGTAGTGTTTTTAAATTATTAATATATCTATAAGATAATAAATAGAATACACTGTTCTCTCTTTTTCACCTATTATTTTTCTTTAATTTTAAAAGTATTATATGACACTGTATAATTGTTGTAAAAAATCTTCAACTAACTTTAAAATAATCTCTTTCTAGAGCGATGAGTGAAGAAAAAGATGTCGAAGGCGAAACTTCGGTGGAGAAAGAGGAAACTGAGGCTGCACAAAGTGAAACTACTGAGAATGAAGAAGTTGTTGAAGAGAAGCCAGAATCCGAAAATGTAAATTCTGAACAAGATCAACCAGTCGAAACGGAAGAGATTGAGAAAAATAAACTAGAACCTCCACCAGCACCAGACGATCCTGAAGATAAATGGTGTGATAACTACCAGTTTGTCGATGATGAAAAAGTTGTTATAGATTATGAAGGTCTGTATTTTTTTACATTCTATTTTGATTTGGTAATAAAGTAAAATAACTTCAATTCTTCTACCATCCTCTATTTCAATTTTATACCCCATATAATTCTTTATAATTGAAATTTATAAAGCAATTCATAAAATGTTTGTTAAAGTTGAATGCTATGTTATTATTTAAACTTTCTTGCCAATATAGAGCCCAAGAACTGTAAAATATAAATCTAGTTTAAAAATAGTAAAGCAAAGAGGAGGTGTTACTTTTTAAAATAACATATATTTTTTTTCTTTTTTACACATGTGAAAAAAAAAAAAAGCTTCTTACCCTAAGAAAAAATATATGAGATTTGTGCCCAATTAACATAAAAGTCATGTTAGGTGGGCACAAATCTTGCCAATAGCAGGCAGGGCCGTAGCTAGAAGTGAACAATTGGGGGGGCTCATAATTTCTCTCTTTCTCTGACGCAGAAAGATAAATTAGTGTACATTCACATTGAAAGTACTATGCACTTATGCTATGTACTGTTGTAATAATTTCATTTTATACTAAGAGAAGAATATGACGATGAAAATATTGAGTGTATAACTGGTGCAAAATTAAACTTCATGTCAGTTTCACACGTACAAGTAGGATGAAGGGAGTACAGAAACATTTATTTTAGATACAATTTAGTAATTCCACAAAACTGTGAAAGGTTCTCAAAACTAAATTAGATTTTTGAACAAAATTTCATTTGGATTTTCGGAACAGAAATTCATTTGGTGACCTTGGAATCTTTTCCAGGGGGGGCTGAGCCGCCCATAGTGCCCCCTTGGCTACCGCCCTGATAGCAGGTTTAATTTTTTGCATTTTGTGAATTAGAAACTGTGCTTTGATTTTAAAATAAAATGCTGTTGTTATATTGGAAATAAAGGAATATGAATAATAACAATTTGAACAATATTTATTGATTTATCTCCTTCGCCTAGCTAATATAAATGGGTTAATTTGCAAAACAAACCCCTTCCCAAAGCAACTTTTTTTTGGCACGGTACACATATTACATATATGTTTATACATACATAAATAAATATGAGTACTTCTAGGTTATCCCGTCGACCAATTTCGCCAAATTATACAAATCGCCAAACTGATAGCCAAATTATACATGTTGACATAATTTTTATTATAAATAACAAAAAAACAAATAATTAGTAGAATATTAATAAAAAGTCTAAATAAAAATCACTTAATGACATTTTAAACACGTGAATCACATTGAATTCGACATTCACGATCCTCCATTATTGGCATTTAATCTTATACTTTAGCGATAATTTTTTAGTCGACGGGATAACCTAGAAGTACCTAAATATGTTTAAATGTATATATATATATGAATGCATGTGCAAATATATAATATGTGTGAGTGTGTGTGTGTATATATATATATTACAAATTTAAAAAAAAAAAAAAAAAAATTTCGCTGAAACTAACCTTTATACTATCTTAATTTTCTTATAATAATGTTCCGTACTTACTTCAAATTATTAAATTAAAATCTTGTTTCTAAATCTAATCAGTTAATATTTATGCAGACGATATAAATTCTTAATTTGCCTTAAAAAACATTATTTCAGTATGCGTAAATTTAAAAAGATGGCTCTAAATTAAAAATATTCTTAATTAAAACTTTATTTCTTAATATTCCAAATAAAACTGATTTCTTCTATGTTTTTATCAACCCTTTTTAAGAAAGTCTTATTAAATTTATTCCAAACCCATACCTTTCAAAAAATATCATTATTTTATTTTATCTATTATTTTATTTTCCCGCCGTCAACGATAATGTGCATATTAATAAATTCATTTCTTTTCTTTTTCTCTTAAAATTAATCATGTATAAAAATCTTCTGCCTAAGATATTTAAAATTCTGAGTCAATTATAAATTGGTTAAATAATTTTTTTTTTTTTTTAATAAATTTATCGTCTGTTTAAAATAATCTCGTAGCTGGACAAGAATTCTGTTTACATAAAAGAATGATAGTTTGAGGTTACCGAATGTTCCAGAACTTTCTTTTTAGTAAAAAAGGGGGAAGTCTCGAGATGAAAAGATTCTTCTGTAGATTTCTTGGATTGCTTCTTCGATGAGGACAGCTCGCTGAAATAATGATGGAATTTTTGCAAAAAGGAGCTTTTCCTTCCTCATTATCACGAATTTAATAAATGAATTTACAGCAGCCCATGACTAATTATTGGATCTTCTACATTTATTTATTATTTTTGTTTTTTCCCTCGCTTGCCATGACTGCGTGTTTCTTTTTAACCAGTGGAAATAATTCGAGTTCTCCTGAAATCGTCACAACTAATCGAAAAGTCGCACAGGATAGGTAATGCCTGTGCTAGTGCCTGTTTCGGATTTTGAAATGAATCTACTGAAGAAGTAAAATGCTATGTAAATGAATCTACTGAAACGAAGTGATGACAAAAATATGAATCGCCGAAAATTTTTCCCGCCATGGTTGAAAGTGTTATTAAGCAAGAATTGCCATTATCTTTTGATTCCTCGAGTGAATGTAACAGAGGAGATTTTAATGTTAAACAGCTTTCTGTCCGAGTGGTTTGAAAGATTTCTTCTAAATATCTCGTGAATTCTTGAGGCCTGATATTCCACCTTTTTGCTGTTTATGTGTAACTGATGACTCAAGATAATCATGGTCATAATGACAAATTTTTGAAAATTAATAACTTCAAAGTGGTGAGTATGCGAAAGGTATTTGATGAGGAATTTAATGAAGAATGGATTTTACTGAAGATTTTTCGTGAACTGTAAGTTTATTTTATTAAATGTTTTGATTATTATTTCTATTCTAATTATGATTGATGGAAAGTATTTATTATTTATTTATTTATTTATTTATTATTTTATTGATGAAAGCAATTTGAAGTTAATTTATTAATTTACTAATTTATTTATTATTTTATTATTTATTGTATGTTATGGATCTGATATAGTAATTTTGAAAAAATATGTAATTGATAGAAATTATTAACTTTGAAATTTATTGCGAATGATTTTACGATCAGGATTTAATAAAGAAAATAGAAGTGCTTCATTTATTCTAATGAGTAAGAATAAAAAAATTATGGAAGATCCTAAGTTCATACCGTTTGACCCGAGTTCTGGAATGAACATTTTGTCTTGGTTAACTTATTTTGATAAAACGTGATAGGGAACAGAAAAATCTAGAATGGAAATTTAATTCTATTGCGCAATATTTGAAAGGTGAAGCGCAAAAAATTTATATCAATGACTGTTTAAATTGTACGGATTAGGAACAAATTAAGAAAATTTTGATAGAAAGACTCATTGAATTAGACTTCCCGAGTTTTTCTGATTTTTCAAATCTGAAATTAGATAATTTAGACAATTTAGAAACTTATTTTCGTAAGAAAGTGGAAATTGGTAGGAAATTACATCTTAGTGAAAATATACTATTACAAGGTTTAACTGATGGTTTAAAACCAGAATTCAAAAACAGTATTATTATAAATCCTCCTAGTAGTACCACCGAATGGTACCGGGTTGTCAAACAATTCGTGGAAGTTTCCACCCCACTAGTTTCAAACCAAGTAATAAATCAACCATCAGCTAGACAAAATTTTCCACCTTTTCAACCAATTAGGCCCTGGATTCAGCCAGTTAGGCCCAATAATACACCTAGGAATTGGATTCCCCAAAGGCAATCTCAGTTTCAAAGACCTAGAGTTTGTCAAAATAATTATATTCAAAATTCATACCCTTCAAGACCTTGTAGGATATGCACAAATAGGGGTGTCAGTAATGCTTTTCATCGGGAAAGAGAATGTATTTTTAGGAGTGAGTTGCCATCCTCTGATACTCTTCCAAGTAGCTCACAAAATAATTCTTATAATATTTGACAATTAATTGTGTATGGATATACAAATAATTATAATTTACCATGTGTTGTAGATACTGGCTCAACTATTGCAATATTGCCAATTAAATTTGTTAAAAAACTTAATGCTAAAATTGAGACTATACCCTCAGTTACCATTGGTCAGGCAAAAGGATTCTTACATATAAATAAAAAATGTAGTGTTCTTCTAAAAGTGGGTAAAATTAAAAAATATGTTAACTTTTTAGTATGCAATACAAATTTGGATTATGCTATTTTGGGGTTAAAAGAATGTTCTAAATTTAAATTAACCATAGAATGTAAAAATTGTATTGTAAGGCAGGAAAGGAAAATTATAACTAACAGTATATCCATACATAATGAGAGATCCCTTCATTTCAATACAGTAAATAGGGACCAAGTACAACAAAACAGGGATCAATCTAATGAATTTGTAACCTCTGAATATAAAAAAGATATGAAATTAAATACTGGTAATACTGTAGATATAGATAATTATGATAATGAAACACTGAATGTAAATAATCATGATATAGAGTTACAATCTACCTGTGGAAATATTATGAAAAATGAAGACTGTGTTGAATATGATCACGCAATTAATGTGCATCCTGATTATAGAGGTTCCATGACTCTTCAAAATTTTCGCGATAATTCGGATTCAGATTTAACTGGGGAAATAAATTTAATTCAAGATGTAAATTTAAGGGAATTAGTTAATATTTATAGTGATATTTTTGCAAAGCATAAATATGATGTGGGTAGGATTAATATTGAACCACAACGCGTTATACTAAACTCAGACCTACCTATATCTTTGAGGCCCTACCGAACATCTCCTCTAGAAGAAATAGAAATAAAAAACCAAATTCAATCATTGTTAGCAGCCGGACTGATAAAGGAAAGTAATAGCCCCTATTCTGCCCCTGTTACACTAGTTATGAAAAGAGAGGAAGGTAAAAAAACGCGATTATGTATAGACTATAGAAAATTAAACGCAATAATTAAAAATGATGCAGAACCCTTGCCCCGTATCGATGGAATTTTAGATAAATTGAGTAGTGCTCAGTATTTTTCAACTTTGGATTTAGCCTCTGGCTACTGGCACATACCAATACATCCATCCGATACAGAAAAATTAGCATTTGCAACCAATTTTGGACTTTTTGAGTGGCTCGTGCTCCCTTTTGGCATAAAAACGGGCCCTCCCATATTCAATAGAACCATTCGAAGAATCCTTAATAAATATAAAATCGACTTTGCGTGCCACTATTTTGATGATATTATAATTTTCTCTTCCTCTTTAGAAGAACATTTAAACCATTTAGCTCAAATTTTTAACATTTGCAAACAAGAAAACATTAAACTTAAACTTTCTAAATGTAAATTAGGCCAAAATAAAATCAATTTCTTAGGTTATGAATGAAATTACTAATGGAACAATAACACCAGCAAATGCCAATATTGAAACCATCAAAAATTTAAAACCTCCTTCCAATGTGAAAGAGTTACAACGATTTCTAGGTTCCATTAATGTTTACCATAAATTCATAAATAAATATGCTGAAATTAGATATCCTCTAAATCGATTACTTAAAAAAGATACAATATGGGAATGGAACTCAGAGTGCCAGGAGTCTTTTGAAAAATTAAAAAATTCTTTAATTGCAAAACCCATCCTGAAAATTTATGATCCTAAATTACCTTTACATATGTTTGTAGATGCCTCTCAGATAGCAGTAGGTGCCGTTCTAAAACAACCTGATAAAGATAATTTCTTACATCCTATTGCTTATCATTCTAGAATTTTGAAGAGTTATGAACAAAATTATTTCATAACTGAATTAGAATGTTTAGCTATTATAGATACTCTTGACAAATTCTATCATTACTTTCATGGTGTCAAGTTTACAATTCATACGGACCACGCATCTCTAGTATGGTTAAAGAGTGTTAAAAACTTAAGAGGTAGGCTTTTTAGATGGTCGCTCAAACTTAGTATGTTTGATTATGAGATAAAATATGAAAAGGGTTCAACAAATGTCGAAGCAGACATGTTGTCACGAAATCCTATTTGTCATTTTAATCAACATATTAGTTTATTGCTAGATAGGAAAGAAATTATAGAGATGCAAGACAAAGACAATGTTTGTGACAAAAAATATAAAAAAGAGAATGGAATTATTATAGTTCAGAAAAAGGGATTCAAAAAAATTGTTGTACCAATGTCATTAAGAAGAAAATTACTCCATATTGCTCATGATAATTTTGGACATTTAGGGATTCAAAAAATGCTTAATTTAATATCTCCCAACTATTATTGGCCTAATATGACAATAGACATTACAGAATTTGTTAAACATTGCGATACCTGTCAGAAAAATAAAAAACCAAAACAGAAAAGATTCGGCTTATTACAAGCTATGCCAGCAACAGATCAACCTTTTGAATGTCTTTCTATTGATACTGTTGGTGGATTTAACTATTACAACTCAACAAAAAAATTCTTACACATAATAATAGATCATGCAACTAGATTTGTTTGGGCTTTTCCCTCCAAAAATGTTACCACTGAAACATACACTAACTGTTTAAAACAAATTTTCAATATCAAAGCACCTCAAAAAATACTTAGTGACAGACATAAATCTTTCAGATCTCCAAGATTTAAGAAATTCCTTAGAAATCATCATGTTCAACAGCGTTTTACATCCGCACATCATCCTCAGACCAATGGAAAGGTAGAGCGCGTTAATCAGACTATAGTTACCAGGCTTAAATGTAAAGTTAATTCCACTTCTTCTAAAATACCTTGGACTAGATTATTAAACCAAGTCATCGAAGAATACAACAATACGCCCCATTCTATCACCAAGTTCCCACCTGCCTATTTATTTTATGGTCAATTGCCTTATGAATCTCCTTTAAAACAAAACTATTACCCACCAGTAGACAAAGCCCTCAAAATTGCGAAAGCGCGAACTCAGGAATTTCACCTTAAAAGTAAAAGACTCTATGATCGACATTTTGTCGAATGCCCATTAAAAATACAAGACTCTGTAATTTATGAAGAATTTAAATACCCTAACACTCGAAAATTAGAACCTACTTTCTCTGGACCATATAAAATTATAAATAAACTTTCTGATGTAACTTATGAAATAGATAAATTTAATTATGAGACAGGACAGAATTCCGTTATTGTGCATGTTTCTAAATTAAGACCCTATTTTTCACCCGAAGATTTTAAACTGTTTCATGAGCAACCCAAAAAACAAACAAAACCTCAGATGCAATCACTAGATCAAACTAAAGTCAAGACAATAGATTAAATTTACCATAAACAACCATAAAAAATACCATTAAACCATTAAAACCATTTACCATAAAAAAAACCATAATTTTCAACATCAGCAGGTATGTTCTTGGAGGCCTACAAGAATATTACTTGTTTTTGGGAGTTTTTGGGGTTAAATTGGACACCTTATGCAGGCATAAGGTGAACACTTTGATTGTAAAAGCTTTCAAATTGATGTTGATAAATTAATTTTAAGGGTGTTTAAGTCTAATTATATTTACTCATGTATTTGACATTAATATTATTCTATTTATTCAGCAGATATTTATGTTATAACAGTTATAAAACCTAATGATTCTACTCAAACCTATAACATAATATGTGATTTTCAGTGATTGTGAAAACTACAGATTAAAAGTTTTTCAAAAAGCAAAGTATTTTTATTTCCATTTCTCAATTAAGAATGACAACTTTCATTCCTATTGTATTTTATTATTAAAGTTTATAAACCATGTGTGGGTAAAACATTATTCTACATTTGGCATTGAAAACTTATAACCAAATTTGACAATTTTGTAAAAGAGTATCAGAGAGGAATTATTGTAAGGAAATACTGGTTGAGAGTCCATTTTCTAAATAGTTAGATTTAATTTTATTTGGATTTTGGAATTATTATGATTTTTTTTATTTATGCTTTCAGCTAGCAAAAAATACTTTCTTATGCTATTAGAAGATAAGAAAATTATTTAGTTGCTATGTAATTATTTTTATCCTCAACCAATATTTTCCCTATCAATAATAAACAAACTGTGATATTTTCTTTTGATTATACTCTTGTTTTACTATTATTATTATTATTATGATTTCTATAATGAAGTTTAGTATTAATTATACTCTTATTGAAAAATATTAGGATATGGAGTCTTATTATACTATTACTTATTATTGTTGTTATTGTTATTATTTAAATTTTTCTATATTATTTATTATTGATATTGAGAGTGATGCTATTTATTATTGAAAAATTGATATATTACTGAAAGATGTTGGATCCAACATAACATTAAAACCAAAGATTAAACTAGGTTTGAAGATTTTTAATTAAAGAGACTGTATTCACTGGACATTGAAAAAGACTCTTTTATATATTCTTGAAAGACTTTTTTCATTTAAAGGACTTATTTAAAATAAACTATGCATTAAGTCATTGTAATTATTTAAACTTCCATGAGAACGAATTTTTATTGTTTTTATTATATTTTTATCTCTTGCTTATTAATATTCATAACTTATTTACTGTTATTATATGTATTATCTCCTATGCACTTACAAATGGTAAGTGATGTTGTAACATTATTGTATTTCTTTCAGGGAAATGCTCCTCCTAAATTCAATTCAGAATTATTTTCTGTTAACTATTTTATTTTAATCGCTAATATTTTTTATATTGCGTTAATTTTCTTTTCTTCCATCTCTTGGCTTCCTGAGTTTGACAGTTTTATTCCAAAATTTAACTTTTCTAAATTATTATATTTCTGTTGTCTGAACTTGTAGTTTTATTTAACTATCAATTTCATACAAAGTCTTGGGGAGGGGGAATAATATTACAAATTTAAAAAAAAAAAAAAAAAAAAAAAAAAAAAAAAATTCGCTGAAACTAACCTTTATATTATCTTAATTTTCTTATAATAATGTTCCGTACTTACTTCAAATTATTAAATTAAAATCTTGTTTCTAAATCTAATCAGTTAATATTTATGCAGACGATATAAATTCTTAATTTGCCTTAAAAAACATTATTTCAGTATGCGTAAATTTAAAAAGATGGCTCTAAATTAAAAATATTCTTAATTAAAACTTTATTTCTTAATATTCCAAATAAAACTGATTTCTTCTATGTTTTTATCAACCCTTTTTAAGAAAGTCTTATTAAATTTATTCCAAACCCATACCTTTCAAAAAATATCATTATTTTATTTTATCTATTATTTTATTTTCCCGCCGTCAACGATAATGTGCATATTAATAAATTCATTTCTTTTCTTTTTCTCTTAAAATTAATCATGTATAAAAATCGTCTGCCTAAGATATTTAAAATTCTGAGTCAATTATAAATTGGTTAAATAATTTTTTTTTTTTTAAATAAATTTATCGTCTGTTTAAAATAATCTCGTAGCTGGACAAGAATTCTGTTTACATAAAAGAATGATAGTTTGAGGTTACCGAATGTTCCAGAACTTTCTTTTTAGTAAAAAAGGGGGAAGTCTCGAGATGAAAAGATTCTTCTGTAGATTTCTTGGATTGCTTCTTCGATGAGGACAGCTCGCTGAAATAATGATGGAATTTTTGCAAAAAGGAGCTTTTCCTTCCTCATTATCACGAATTTAATAAATGAATTTACAGCAGCCCATGACTAATTATTGGATCTTCTACATTTATTTATTATTTTGTTTTTTCCCTCGCTTGCCATGACTGCATGTTTCTTTTTAACCAGTGGAAATAATTCGAGTTCTCCTGAAATCGTCACATATATATATATAATGTTATGTCAATTTGGCGATTTTTGTAATTCACACCTATAAATATACATATTTATACATATTTATTTACTTTTTTTTTTTTTTTTTTTTTTGAGTGTGCATGATCTTTATTGTGATTAAATATAATTATTAAAATGCAATTTTGAGAAAATTACTTTTATGGTTTGAATATAAATATCATTAATTAAAATTTAGTCTTGTAATAAAGTAAGAACTATCTGTAGTTTTTATATTCAGTCATCAGTAATGTCATGCACCAATCACTTGTTTTGCCTCTTTATTCAGACACAATGTTTTCAAACAGAATAAAAACTTGTACAGATGTATAACATTTATATGAGTGTGATTCGACATACCTGAAATAAAAGGCAAAATGAGAACTTTTTAAAAATAGTTTTATTTTTGTACATAATCTGTTTAATTTAAAGTTCTAAGCATTTCATCCAATGATGTTCCAAATCTATTGTGCCATCACAAAAGTGTGATTCTTCTAGTTCTCCAAAATAGTAATCTGCCAGCGCTAATTTTCCTTTCTATTTTCATGTAAAATCATTTTCAATCATAAACATTTTTAATCATTGGAATAGATGGAAGTCAAAAGAAGCCTAATCCAGCAAACAAGATGGATGCTGCAACAGATCGTACTTTAGTTCATTCAGCTTTTATATTGCTACTACTTATAGGGAGGTATGTATTTTTCTAATGGAAGATTATCTTTTTCTTACACATATTAGGTCTTTTTTCTTTATTTTTTTCATCCACTTAATTTAGTAGATTAGCATAATATTGACCACCTATTTATTGTTTGGTCTTTGGGAAGATAGTCAATTAGTAATATTCCTTTAGCATCCCAGAATGATGCTATAGACTTGAATAGTGCCGCCTTTGCTAATGGAGAATCACTGTGTCTCCAACATTATAATTGCTGATTTGCTTGATCTCAGGGATGTAATAGTGAACGTAATGTGACACTACACATCACTACTATCACACTTCGATGTGATAATGAATCACATTGATGCTTCTAAAATGTGTGCATATTAGAAGCATCGATATATAGATGGATGCATCTTTGGAGATGTTTTATAATTTTAAAATGTTTTTTGCAATGTAATGTAAAATTTGTCTCAGGACTGAGGAGGTTAAAAATTCTAACTTTGATTTAAACTTTAATGCATTTAGACCAGGGCGCGAAATTTCCACTCGCCATTGGCGAGTAAATATTTAAGGTGGGCGAGTAAGTTTCGTCTTTTAAAATGCAGTGTTTCAAATCAAACTGCACGGCGGCGATACACGAAAGTATTTCAAAATCAAGCCATTTTTTTTCCAAAAGAAGTAAAAATGCTCCATCGCCTATTTCTTCGCTTTCCTACGGAGGAATAAAATTCCCCTATCTGCATTCGCTCCCCCCCCCTTTCGTACCGCGTACGTACCAATACCGAATCGGATGACTCTTCACTTCTGCGCAAAGAGACTCAGGTTTAGTCACCTAAGCGCAGCTGCTTGAAATGCGGTAAAAAATATACGTTCTTTCTCATTTTTGTTTCTTTCGCTTTAGGATTTTTCTTCTTCTGTGGTAGTTGGTGGTAATGAAAGTGGTGTTTTTAACTGATTTTTTTTAATTAATGTTATGAAGAAAAGACAAAGGAATAATATGGAGTCCTTTTTTACAAAAAAAAATACATCAAACGAAAATTGTGATAAAGATGTGATCACAAACATTGAAAGTGAACACATGCAAACTCAAGTTAAGATAAGTGAGAACGAATCTGAGTGTACCAATAATCCCCTTTTCCAGTTCTGCTAAAAGAAAATGTGGCAATGATTTCGAGTCACCACTTCCAGTTAAAAGAAAATTCAACAAAGAATGGCTAAGTCATTTTGAATGGCTTTTCTATGATGATAAAACTAGTCTTGCAAAATGCGAAATTTGCCATCAGGTGCCTTCCAGTAATGTTGATAAAAAGTGGATAACTAGCTTTCGGGGTCATTTAAAAAAGTGTCATTTATTTTTCTCAACCAAAGCAAAGTTCACTGTGAAAATGTGTCCATTGTAAAGGCAAAAAAATACAAATCAGAAACACCAATGGCAAGATGTCAGAAGAAAATGAACCAACAGATGTTTTCTCCTTTGAAAAATATATTCAATGTGGAGTACTAAGTTGCATAGCATGAAAAACCGTTTAAAGACTTTATAGATCTTTTGTGCTCGACTGATAAATTAAATGTGGACTTTTTAACACAGTATGGCAATGAAAAACAAAACAATGCAGGTATTTTATCCATTTTATTGCTGAAATTTTTATGTTAGATTTAGTGGAAAACTTAAAAAAAAGGTACATATATTAGCATTCTAGTTGAAAGTTCTACCGATCGATCATCTGTTCAGCATATAAATGTGTATGTTCAATTCGTGTATGCAAAAGATAATCACATTAAAGAGGACATATTAGGATTAATAGAGCTGCCAAATTCTACTTCATCCAGTTATTTCACAGCCATAACTGCTTTTCTATAGATCGAAATGAATATAGAAACAGACGTTATATTGTAGGATTGGGTACTGATGGTGCTCCAAATATGATTGAATACAAATCAGGTTTAGCTATGAAAATGAAATCTATTTGTCCTAAACTTATAAACATTTGCTGCCTTGCACACCATTTGCAATTAGCTGTTTTGGATGCATGTGGTGAAGTTGAATATCTTAAAACATTTGATTCAATTGTTAAAAGTATTTTTAAATCTTACCATCCCTCTGCTGAAAGACTTCATATGTTAAAAGAAAGAGCAGAAATTCTTAAACTGAGTGATATTCACATTATTAGATGGTTATCCAGCAAAGAAAGTGCAGTAAAAGCTTTCTTGCAATCTTACAACATTGTTGTAAGCCATCTTGAACAAGTAGCCTATGGAAAAGACAATGACAGTTCTAAAGATAAGGATTTGCTGAAAAGTTTGAAGGATTTTAAATTTCTTAAAGTTCTGTACTTGGTTAAACTTCTGTACCGGAAATTGAACCCTTTAAGTTTGGCATTACAAAATAAGAAACTTCTCATTCCATCTTTGAAAATAAAAATTGAACATTGCATCTCAATTCTAACAGATCTCGAATCTAGTGTTGTACCAATCCCACATGAATTTTAGATCAACAATCCATTTTAGGGATAATAAAGGATATGTAGCTGACAAATATAGAAAAAGAGATTCAGACTTTAAGAGGGACGTTAATTAAATATAAAAAGATATACATTACAGGAAGACTGCAATCTATGTCATCAGATGTGTTAGCATGTCTGCATATTTTGGACACTGTAGGTTGGCCTTCAAAAGAAAAAATTCTTGAATTTGGGATATAAGAAATAAAGAATCTCTTTACGTATTTGAACCAAATCTCTTTAATAAAAAAGTAAGTATTGTATTGGCAGAGTCAGAGAGTGGGCAGAATTTAAATTTATGTTTCCATCACTGAAACTGAAAGAGATGCTGGAGCAAGTTTCCACTGAAAAATGTTCAGCAAGATTCACCAATTTGCTCCAGATCCTAACAATTTGTGCTTTTTTACCAGTAAGCACAGCTTCATGTGAGAGAGGATTCGAGTGTCACAACAGACTCAAGACAGCATACAGGAACTCTCTGAAGACTGGGACAATGAATGATTTGCTCAGAATTTCTGCTGATGGACTCACCCTGGCACAGTTGATCCTACAGCTGCAATTGATAAGTGGTATTTCAGTGCAGAAAGACAGCGCTACACAAACCTTAAGTGCTAATAGTACAGGAAATTATCATTAGTATGTATTTCTGTAACCACTGAAAAGTTATGGCAAGCTTATTTTGAGTTAATGCTATTTTTTCTTTTTGCAATAAATATGTTTCGTTTTATCAATTTATGCATTTTTTCGGTCAATAGAAAGTTTTTCATACTACATCTATTAATATTTAAAAAATATCCCACATTTTTCATAAATATAAAATATTCTGGATTTAAAAGACACCTCCTTCAAACAATCGTCAATTTAAATTAAATTTGTCATAAATATTTAACTTTCTGTGCAAGTATGGGGACTGAACGAATGTAAAACAGTGGCGAGTAAAAATTTTAGTCTGGCGAGTACCTTTTAAGCTGAAATTTCATGCCCTGATTTAGACATTTGCATTTTATCAGAAAGTATACTACATATAATGAGAAATTGTACTTTCTTTAATATTTTTTATTTATTATTGATATATTTAATTATTTGATTGCTCTTTATTTTATCTTGGATTAATATTTCTAAGATTAAAATAGTGTTAGCAGATAATAATAATATCGAACAGTTATTTTTATTTTCCTTGGTTTTGTACACTTATGGTCAGTTTGGCTGAATGAAAATAACAGATAATGCCATAAAGAAGAACCCAGTCGCTTGTACGTTTTTCTATACACATATATTTGAATGGTTTGATTCATTTAAAAGTTTTAAAGATTATTTGAATAATTTTTTAAACAATCTTAAAGTTATGTTATTTGAATAAATGTTTCTTATATTTCTATTTAATTGCTGCTTAAGCTAGCATCTATTCTTTGTTTTGTTTTGATAGTCATTAATACAGGGTTGTTGTGATTTTGCCCAGCCCAAAAAACCCGGGTGGGTTTTTTCTGAAAAAACCCAGAAAAAAACCCAAGTGGGTTTTTTCAAAATTTCAACTTTGAATTACATATATAATGTATTTATGTTACACATATAATATATTGTAATATATATCTTAGTATCAGTACACCACTCATAAAGTTTATAACCATCACCCCCCAGCCCAAAGAAAAGAAATGTCCTAATTATACCATCACAATTTTTAAAAGAAATAATTATTAGTTAATCTCTGTAGCATGTGTAAGTAGCACAACAAATTTTTTCCGACTAAAAAAAATACTTTGATGTGTAATCCGTTCTATGTTATACAATAGAAACTCATAACAAAATACGATATATGCTTAGAATCCTAATTTAGTTATGTAGGCATGTAGAATTACTTGGCTTATTCTATTATTTAGTAATAAAAAATACTTTATAAATTATTACTAATAATCAATTTATCTAAAAGCAAAGCATAATCTTGATTACTGTCATTGATTTATCTATATTTGTAATCAATTATCTACTTTAAATTTAGTAATAAGTACTTTTTTTTTTTTGCAAGCAATCTGAACCACTTCCCATAACCCCCAAAAACTTGAAAAAAACCCGAAAAACCCTGAAAAAACCCCCAAAACCCTGAAAAAACACAGTGGGTTGGGTTTTTTCTGAAAAAACCCAGGTATTTAACAACCCTGCATTAATAACATTTTGTCTTAAATTAGTTTTTTTTTGTCATTGTAGGTAAACCTCCTGAGAAGGTGGTTCTATTAGCGGCCCAAAACAATGACACAGATATACTTAGGAAACTGCTGGAAAATGATCCAAACCTTGTTAATGCTAGAGATAATGATCTTTATACACCCCTTCATAGAGCATCCTATAGCAATAATGTCGAGGTTATAAGGGTGAGTGCTGTTCTTTCTTTAATATCTGTGAGTATTGATTTAAAAATACAAATTTATGTCTTACTTAAAAATTAATGGCTTAAAAAGTTGCTTAGCCAATACAAGATCTTTTCTCACTTATCATGAAATTTCATGTCAACATATTAGAAAATTTAATCCTTTTATTCATACAGGCCTCATATGGGGACTGATAAGAATTGCCTTATAAATAAATAAATGAATAAAAACATTAATTTATAGAGATCTGATTTGTGGACAGGTAATAGCTTGCATGCAGCTCAATAATAAAATTATATACTTTTCGGTTAGTTGAGCACC